>JAJOOF010020909.1:0-10897 GCA_029582545.1 Solanum lignicaule
ATATATATATATATATATATATATATATATATATATATATCTCCTTCAATTGTTTGTATTCATCTTTAATATAGGTATTTTCAGATTTCAATGATATGGATACATAAAATTAAGCATATACAGTTTGATAAATATATATTATTTTGTTTACCGTATTTGATCAATGTAGACACTTTTTTTGCTCATTTCTGCTTCGTTGATTTTGCTAATCCTAGAGCTTCACTAACTAATATTTGTATGATATGATATATATATATATATATATATATATCTTTTCTGTTGATACAATTTTTTTTGTTTACCTGGCGCAAAAATGAAATAAAATTGAATTATTATATTATTATTTTTTTGAATCATGAAAATGTATACAATAATGACAAGTGTTCACATTCCAATTTTTTTTGTTGTAAATAAGGCGTAACGCCGCAGTGACTCAAAAAATAATCAATTCATTTAATTAAATTAAAGAGAATTTTAACAAAAGATTTTAGGAGTCACCACCTAGTTTTAGGAAAATTAGGAAACCAATTAATTAATGAA
Organism: Solanum lignicaule; assembly: GCA_029582545.1. NCBI lineage: Eukaryota > Viridiplantae > Streptophyta > Magnoliopsida > Solanales > Solanaceae > Solanum > Solanum lignicaule. The sequence goes on from JAJOOF010020909.1 coordinate 541, forward strand.
CAAAAAATATAGTCTATAGAACCAATAAATTCTAGGTAAGGGTTCAAGTAATTCCGAAAAGAAGGTATTAGCACCCTTCAAAATCCATAACCATGAGTCCCAACTGAATTCATTTTTACAAAATGAGGATGAGATAAAAATAATGTACAAGTATAATAAACATGATATATAAATAAAGAATAAAGTGAAACAATAATATGAGAAACAACCTAGTGTTTTTGCCATCGTCAAATATATACATAATTGTAGAAACACAAATTTCATTGGATTTAATTCATACAAAATTTGGATTAAATCCATGTTCATACAAAATTTGGATTAAATCCATGTTCATTTGGGTTTTACAAATAAATAAGTCCATTTTATTAAATTCAAATCCAAAGTCCATTTCACCTTGAAGCTCAAACTCATGCCATGTATCACAGTGACTAGGCATCCAAGACCAATGAGGTGACGCCACATGTCCAAATGAGGTGGTAGTCCCAGTCAAATGAAAGAACCAATCAAAATCCGTCAAATATCAAAATGACATCCTTTGTCCAATCATAAGCAACCTTGTCCACCTCCTACAACTATAAATAGGGGATGAACATGACATTCTAAAGGGGATTCTAAGAATACTTCGACAAGCATTCTGCAAAGATTGGAGAAAGCTACATCACCAACTACATATAGCTCTTCGAAGGAGTGGTCAACAGAGTTCTTCCCGGAGATCGACTTGAAACGATGAAGTGCTTCCCGACGTTCTCGTAGATAGATACATCTCACAGAAGTCTACATCATCCTACATTCGAGAAATACGCTATTGAAGGCCCTCGAATCTTGGAGAATTTTAGGAGAAAAGAATCAAGATAACAACATAATTGTACTCACAAGATTCATTGATAAAAATCACATTTTTTTCTTATTTATTTTGCTTGCAGTTAATTTTCAGCGCTTACGAAAATTTGTTGCGAACAAATTTGGCATGCCCAGTGGGACCAATTCTTCTCTTCATCTCTTTCTCTTGCAAATCAGGCAATGACATTCAGAAAGAGTAGTGATTTTTCGTACAAGGACTCTACTGATATTGTATCTGCTGATCTCAGTCAGTTTGGCCCGATTACTCGGCATAAGTTCAAGAACAGTGGGCTAGATGGATATGAATACTTCACTTCTTGGAGACGATGAAAAACAACAACTCTCATATGATGGTCGTAACTGCAACACCTGGGGCCAATCTTGCATCCGTGTTCTTTGGAGAATTTTCTCAAATTGGCTCCAACTTTGGTGAATTAGAAGATTCAATGGATTCTCCAACTTCAATGAATGTCAATACTTTGATGACTGACTCAACCGACATGGAGAAGAAGTTTGCAATGATGGGGCAAACAGCTGAAGCCTTGAAAAAATCTATTGATGAAAAAAATCTTCATATTGCTCAACTTATGAACAAGTTGGAGACAATCACACCTAGAAAGTCAAGTCATGTCCCCACTTGTCCACCTGGTTTTGATGCACAAAATAAGGACGTTGAGGAATCTCCAGCGAATTCAAAATTTCAAAAGGAGAAACAATCTACTTCAGTTGCAGCATTATCTGTCCAACAGTTGCAAGACATGATAAACAAACACTATCAGGGCTAGACATGATAAACAAACACTATCAGGGCTAGACATGATAAACAAACACTATCAGGGCTCAATATGGTGGAACACCACAAAGTTCCTTGTATTACTCCAAGCCATATACCAGAGGATTGATTGTCTATCAATGCCAACAAACTATCAACCACCAAAGCTACAACAGTTTGATGGCAAGGGGAACCCAATGGAACATATCGCCCACTTTGTTGAAACTTGTAGCAATGTAGAACACATGGTGACCTTTTGGTAAAATAGTTTGTTTGTTCATTGAAAAGGAATGCATTTGACTAGTATATCGACCTGGAACACGAGTCCATTGATAGTTGAGAGCAACTTGAGAAGGAATTCCTCAATCATTTTTACACTACTCGTTGAACTGTAAGCATGATAGAGTTAACCAACACTAAGCAAAGAAAGGACGAGCCTGTGGTGGATTACATCAATCGTTGGAGGTCATTGAGTTTGGACTGCAAAGATTATCTTTCTGAAATATCTATTGTGGAAATGTGCATTCATGATATGCATTGGGGACTTCTATACATACTACAAGGAATTAAACCGTGAACTTTTGAGGAACTTGCTACACGAGCGCATGACATGGAGTTGTGCATCGCAAGTCATGGGAAGGCATCTCATTTTGCTGATCTGACAAAGGAAAAGAAGGAGTTCAAGAAAGGTATGACCTCAAAGATCCAAACTAAGGAATTTATGGCGGTGGAAGCAACTTTTGTAAAGGTCACCACCAAGAAGAAACTAAAATAGGAGAAAGCCCCGTGTCAATATCCAAAGGAAGAGTGGAGACGTCCAACCTTGAAGGAGTTAGAGGCCAAGGTCTACCCGTTTCCAGATTCAGACGTACCTATGATTCTTGATGAATTGCTAGCTAAGAAAGTAATTGATCTTCCGCAATCAAAGAGGCCCGAAGAAATCAATAAGATTGGTAATCCTAAATACTGCAAGTTTCATCGCGTCCTTGGCCACCTGACATGTAAATGCTTTATCTTGAAGGAGAAAATCATGATTTTAGTAAGAGAAGGAAAAATCATCATTGACATGGATGAAACAACGGAGGTAAATCATGCTAGTGTATCACCCAATCAAAAGAAGTGCTCAAGGTCCCAAATTATGCCAAACACCATTTCCTTGCAATTCGGAAGTTTCACACCTATTGAAGTTGATTTTCCAAGGAAAACCCCTGAAGGTTCACTAGAGATAGATGACAATGAAGCTGATGGTTGGAATCTAGTTACTCATAAAAAATGGAGACATCAAGTAGTTCTTAGGATACGACTTCCTAAAACAAGAGCAATAAGTAGTAATAAGAATCAACTACAACCATAAAAAGCGCCAAGCCTTATACTAGCCAAAAGATCAATGGTTCTTTATCACAGAAGGTTCGAAGGCCCATTACGTTAGATGAATTCTTTCCTGAAAAATTCCTTTGCAGTAGTCAAATTAGTGCAACACATGTTGTTTCCAGCATAGACGAAACAAAGGAAAGCAAAGGCGCGCATAGTCCAGCAATAACACAAGAACATCAAACTGATGAAAAAGTTTCCCCATGTTGTGCTACAATTGCCTTCATAGATGATGACTTATTTTTAGGGTCTACGCTACATAATAGACCTTTGTTTTTTGTCTCATCTATTCAAGAACAACATCTCAATCACATACTAATTGATGATGGTTCGACAGTCCATATCATGCCAAAAGTTATTTTGAAAAAACTCAGGATCTCTATTGATGAATTGTCCAAAAGTAACCTAACAATCCAAGGTTTCAATCAAGGAGGACAACGATCCATAGGGAAGATTTGCGTAGGATTGTCCATTGGCGACGTGAAATCAAACACTTTGATTCATGTCATAGATGCCAAAACATCATACAACTTGTTGCTAGGACGTCCTTGGGTTCATGAAAATGGAGTGGTGCCATCTACTTTGCATCAATGCATGAAGAATATGAAAGATGGTGAGGTAGTCAAAATTGACGCAAACATCAATCCTTTCACTGAGAAGGAGTCATAATTTGCAGATGCAAAATTCTATTTAGATTTTGGAAGATCAAATATGGAGGAACCTACACAAGCCGACTCAATTGATTTCTTAGATAGTAAAGTTCAATGGGCCGCTATCAAGATGTCTACGAAGAGAATATAAGAGGTTTCCATTAAGCTTTCACTATCTAAAGAAGACATGCAGACCAATATTGATAATAAGCAACCAATTTTTTGCTACATTCCACGTGAACGTCGAAAAAAAAGGACACCCATTGCTAGATGAATGTAATCAACTAGTTCACCCACCGAAGAAAGAATTGAGTCACACAACATTCCAAGATTTGAAGGAGAAAATGATTGTCCCAGTTTCACAAGTCCCGTCTATCAATTTGGAGCCCTTCAAAGGCAATACCCAAGTTGGTAAGACAAAAGGGAACTTTGATTAAAAGGTTTTTACATTATTTGAAAAATCAGGTTACAACTTCTCAAATCCAGCAAAGTTAGGAGAACTCACAAATAAAGTCACTGGTGAAAAGATACTTTTCACCATGGGCTTACAAAGTCTCAAATGTGGTTGAGAAAACAAGGATATTATGTCGCCATTCCTAGGTTTGGGTTAGGATTTATCTTGTCAGAGACTCTTCGAATTTCATCTAAGAAGAAAAAGGAAATAACTTCATCCCACCACACCTCTGTAGAAAAAAACAAAGGAATCTAAGGAGGGTAAAATACCACAATAGACTTCGGTGTTTGAAAAAAATTGAAGATGGACACCTCGTGTCTCTGCATTTGAAAGATCGGCCCACAAAGATGAAGAGGAATCCTCTGAACAAGTGGATGGAGATGCCACCACCTCAAAGACCTCAGTATTTCATCGCTTGGGAGCAAAAAAGAAGTCATTATCAGGAAAGAAGTTGGAGCATGAAAATCAAGATTTTTGTGATGTGACCGATAACAAAGAGATTCATAGTGTCTTCCCTTTACGTATGAAGAGAAAGACTGTATTATCAATTACCAGAGATAGTTCATTGAAGGTAAAAATAAGCACTATTGTTGTCACCAACCAGTTTCGTGAATAAACAAAAAAATAGCAAGGAGAAGCCATCATAGTCTTCAAATAAAGTCAGAGGAAAGATTCAAACTTGATACAAACATCCTATCACATAACAGTAGAGGAAAGTCCACACATTGACGATACGGATGATGATGTCCAAGAGGCCCCCCCTCAACTGGAGGATGGTGTACAATCAACCATAGACGACCTAAAGGAACTTAATCTAGGGACTCTGGAAGATCCACACTCAACCTTCATTGGTGCACTTCTTACATGACAAGAAGAGATAAAATACTTCAAGTTATTGGTAGAGTACAAAAATATTTTTGCTTGGTCGTAGAGAGAAATGTCGGGCCTTAGTCCCATGATAGTTATTCATCATTTGGGGATAAAAAATGGAACACGCCCTATAAAACAATCACAACAAGTGTTTCTCCCTGAGTTGGTAACACAAATTGAAGCGGAGGTCAACATGCTCATCGAAACTAGATTTATCCGAGAAGTGAAATACCCATTGTGGATCTCAAATATTATATCTGTTAAGAAGAAGAATCATCAAATACGTGTCTGCGTTGATTTTCTAGATCTGAATAAGGCATTTCCAAAAGATGACTTCCATTTGTCAATCATTAAGCTCATGGTTGATGCTACAACTGGGCATGAAGCTATGTCATTTATAGATGAGTCTTCTGGATATAATCAAATCAGAATGTCTCCAAAAGACAAAGAATACACTGCCTTCCAAACTCCAAAAGGGATTTATTGTTACAAAGAGATGCCATTTGGTCTAAAGAATGCGGGTTCCTCCTACCAACGTGCAATGCAAAACATATTTGATGACATGCTTTATAAGAGGGTGGAATGTTACGTCGATGACTTGGTGGTAAAGACAAAGCAAAGGGAATACCATCTTGAAGACCTTCAAATTGTTTTCGAGCGGTTAAGGAAATTTGACTTGAAGATGAATCCACTCAAATGTGCATTTTGGGTTACCTAAGGAAAGTTTCTTGGCTTCATTGTGCGTCATCGTGGATTGAAGTTGATCTTGCAAAGATTGATGCCATTCAAAAAATGCCTGAGCAAAAGAACTTGAAAGACCTCCACAGTCTACAAGGTAATTTGGCATTCATTCGGAGATTCATTTCTAACCTGACTGGACGATGTCAACCTTTCAACCGTTTAATGAATAAAGATGATCCTTTCCACCGGGACCAATCATGTCAAAATGCTTTTGAAAGCATCAAAAGATACTTGTTGAATTCACATATATTGGGGGCACCAACTCCTCGAAAGCCATTGATACTATACATTGCATTACAAAAGCGATCTCTTGGGGCACTTCTTGCTTAAGAGAATGAAACTAAAAAGAAATCGTAGACTGGTCTCATAGACAAAAACCATAAACTATAATTCATGCAAATATTTTCCCTTTTTGAAATCTGAAGTGTTATAGAAATCCACCATATCCAATATAATTAAGTCCACCCTCGTGTCATAGCCCTCTAAAGTCACAATACATGATCAATACACCTGATCCACCACTAAAGAATCACCCATGTGTATGGAAACATGGATAGACATAACAAGAGAATAACATGACCTATCTAGGCCCAACGATAAATATGTAAACCGTACAAAAAAGTAGAACTAGGGTCAAACAAAATTGTAGCAGGTCTATGGCACACTGGAACAATACCTGTAATAACTGTATCAAAAACCTTTACCTCTAGATGACTTGGAAAATCATAATAATGAGATTTACCACCCTCACTCTAACCACCACCTTGATCCGTCTGAGAACCTCCACCACCCCTAGCCGCTGTGGTACTACTCTATAAGGACCCTAAGAACCATGTTGTTGTGTTCTATACTTGAGTCGAGGGCAATGTCTCTTGATATGGCCCGACTCACCACACTCATAACATATCCTTGGTACCATCATTTATTGAGTAAAGTGAGAGTGATCATTATAACTTCCATGACTGGAAACTCTTTGAGAATATCCTTGGAACCCTATCTTGAACGACCTCCCTCGGACATTTGAATAGTTGCCTGAATTAGTTTACCAGAAGGTGGTCAAAAACTCTTTCGTGAATAACCTCTACCTCCAGATGATGTATAATTGAAACCACCGAAAGTATAAGACCTCTTGTCCCTAGCCTCACCAAACTCTTGACTTCACATGTACTCAATATCCTTGGCCGCATAAACTACTCTCTAAAAAGTGCCTCTACAAACATTGTCTGAAAAGCTCCCATATGTATCAGATAGATCAATACAATCATAAATTGTCCAATCCTCTCAGTCTCATTAGGGAGAATTATCAAAGCATGATTAGATAAGGTATGAAATTTGGACTCATACTCGCTCACTGAAATATCGTCTTGAGTCAGATTCTCAAACTGGTTCCTCCTCTCTTTGCATACTATGAGGAACAAACTTCTCAAAAAACATACCTGATTCAACTAATTCCAAGTCAAAGAAGGAGACCTAACTGGTCTAGTCTCAATATAATCCCTCCACACTGCTTGGCTGGCCATAGCATTTGAAAGGTTGTGTAGTCAACTCCGTGAGACTCCACCATTCCCAAATTGTGTAACCTCTCGTGGAAACTGATTATAAACTCATAAATGTCCTCCTCATGTCCACCCTTAACTTGTGGAGGATCCATCTTATTGAATCTCATAAAAACAATTTGCTCCTTAAGTGTCATGATGAGCCCAGTAACTTGGGGCATAGTAGCACCTGGAAAAGGCATACCCTCGTGTCTAGGAGCTATTTCTGTGGCTGGCTGACTCAGTGGGATCTGAAGACCTATAGTTGCCTGCTGGTCAGGAGTATGCCCTCCAACCTTAGCCTGAGAAACACCAGATACACTAGGAAAAATACCAGCCTGAGCCATTCCTTCTAAGAAGCTGAGCATACATGTCAAAGTATCATAAATTTCCAGTATAGAAATAAATCCGGGTGGTGCCTGACTTACGACCACCTCCTCATTCTAAACCTGATCATTCTTTGGAACATACATATCATCCTCATAAGACTTTGATCTAACAGATGCTGGAGTTGTTCTAGGCACTCTATACCTGACTGATGCAACAAATCGTGCCCTGCCTCTACCTCACCCTCTACCTCATTCGTGTAATACGACTCAAGCAACAAATGTTGGTGCAGGTGCAGATGTTTGACATCTAGTATTCGTAGATCGTGTTCTCACCATCTACGATAGAATGAAATAGAAAGACTTAGTATTATGTAAGATCAATTGTGCACATTAAGTAAAGAAGGAACACAAATTTCCTAAAGTCCTATAGCCTTTTGAAGATAAGTAACAAACGTCTCCGCACCGATCCGCAAGATTCAACTACACTCTACTCTTTTACTTAGTAGGACCTACAAACCATGCTCTGATACCATGTTTTCATAATAAAATATCACATTAGGTCATGAGGGTACCTATTATCCAATAAGTGAAACCTATTCTTTTATTACCAATTAAAAATTCAACTAATGCATAAATAATATTAAATTAAGAAACTAACTCTTATAAGTTAGAAATTAATGAGTAGAAGTCGAACTACCCAAGGGCCTAGTGACACCACTACAAGAGCATCTACGAATACGAAATATGTTTGAAAACTGAAACAACTATCTAGAAGTAAATAAGAAAGAAAATAAAAGAGTCTCTAGAATCCAATATTGCTGAAAAGAAACCAGCTCACTCTGAATCCCAATTATCACCAATCTCAATCGTAGCAGCAAGTCACGTACTACTAGTACTTACCTCAGTTTCTCACGTAAAAAGGGTTCAACGAATAAACACGTGTATTCAACAAGCTTTGATTTCTAATCCTTCCTAAAAGTTTCTTTCTCAAAAAGTATAATTAACTCATAAAATAAATCATCTCAACATAATAATTAGAATATGTGTTTTTCCAAATAGACCAGTTACTCTATTAATAATATCATAATGTATCTCAAATGTATCAAGTCAAATCAGTACCACAATCTGTCACGCCCCGAGCCTACACCCTGAACGTGACTGACACTCAACAACCATTGCTGGCCCCAAGCGAACCCTTGTCCTGACTTAACTCTTAGCGGAAGACTTACTTAACATTAAAAGAAATCAAAAGATAAAGTCATGTAATAAACTCATAATGTTTTAAAGGAACATTCAACTGGCCAAAGAGGCAACTCAAGTCTTTAAACATTTATAACTGAAAATAGAAAAGACTCATGAACTACTGTCTATCTATCTATGAAGCCTCTACTAACTGATATGGACGTCGGGACAAGATCCACGACATCCTAATAACAAAATGAAATAACTGAAAGTAAATAGGGAATCTTTCTGAAGCAAGAAGGCTCACCAAAAAACTCTGGAACTCAACTGGATCAACGAAGCGCTGGTCCCTGATCCTGGTTACCTGTATCTGCATCATAAAATGATGCAGGAGAAATGATGTCAGTACATTAATGTACGATCATGTGAGGGGATATCTAAAGCATGACATATGCTTGAACTAGAACTGGAGAAACAACTTACCTCGTCTCAACTCAACCCAACCTCTACTCAATATAAAACAATAATAGTAATGCAATATAAAGAAAATATTTTAAAACTGAATATAACAACTCAATGTAATTAAAAATACAATATAACTCAGTTTGTATGCAAAAATACAAAGTAAACTCTGTTTGGGAGATTCTCTAACTGACAACCATCACTATGACCTATGTGATGATACAATGTCTAGCCCACGTTGCCAGAACTGTCCTATACTTTGCTAGGGTATAGAACTCCTTAACTAAGTGGATCCACTAGTCTATGCTAAAAAGCAATAAAAGAATCATCTATAAAGTATGACCCTTTTCTACCCACGTTGGCTACATGATTTATGGGGGCTGGGAGTTATTAGAACTCTCCGCCATATCGGTGCTCAATACTACTCCCAAAATATAACTTAGCTCATTATGTTTTAAAGAAAACATTTCCTCAACTTTGAGATTATTACTCAAAAGGTTTCTATAAAAAAAGATAATACTGAAAACTGTTCATGAACTTTTTGTAAATCAGTGTTTCCTCTACTCTTAAATGTAAAAACATTTGATCTTGGGAATACTTAGTTCCCATATATCATTTTAAAGAAAATGAACTCAACTCTACTTTTCCTCAACTCAGTGCTCAAGTCATTTAAAATAAGTTTTAAAACAATTTGTAAAAGATTTCTTAAAATGACTCAAAGAACACTCAAGACTTGGCTCTTAGCTCTACCTTGAATTTGAATCATGAATTCAAGGTTATGATTCATGTTATGAATGATTTATAGATGTTTAGAAGTAGTTCAGAGTAGTTAGAACCAAAGGGGAGTAAAGGTACCCTTTGAAAGAGCTTAGATGGACTAAACGACGGAGAAGGGAGTGGGGGCAGGCGACCCTGGCGCATTAAGTGGCGTGCCAACCTGTCACACCCCGAGCTACCCCCGAGACGCGGACACGGGACCTAGGACCACAAGTGATCCCAAGCTAACCCTGCTGGCATGATCATGAGCATACTAAAGAAAATAAACTGATGCGAAAGCTAAATCATAAATAAATCTGAAAAGATGGGGAATACCCATATACTATAACTGAATATATCAAATCTGAGAGTTTAATACAAAAGAAATATCAAAC
>JAJOOF010020910.1:0-13171 GCA_029582545.1 Solanum lignicaule
AAGTTTCCGGTAACTTCCGAAGCACATTTTTAAGAACTTTTTGGGTCAAATTCAAATATAATCATTTCATTAAGTTCTCAACTCCAAATTCACATGTGAGGCTCTAGTTTCACTCTATCATTTTCTGGGTCGTTACACCTTTGAGATCAACTATCGATTTGAACTAAGTTTTGAGGAAGTAAGTCAGAGAATAAGAAGAGTCGTATACATGAGTTCCATATAGTTATGTAGACCATCGAGCCGAGTTGTTTCATGCCTATTATTTCGCATGAACTTCGTAAGTCGAGCACCTTTCAGAAAAGTGGTATCTTCAAGTTCAAAGCTTTTGCATGCTTAAGTTAGTCTTTCGCTTGTAGTAAGCCAGGATGAGGGTTCGCTTGGGACCAACAATAGTTCTTAATTGCCAGCCACGTCCAGGGTGTAGACTCGGGTCGTGACAGGGCGTGAATAAATGGTGTGAGTATATGTGGAGATTCCCAACTCATTACGGAGGTCTTCATAAAAAAAATAAGAGAATTTTTTAAGTTGCTCTGGGCACCAGATCCATGAGATCATACAAACGAAAAGTTGAGGAATTTGGGTTATTTTTAAAAAAGGGTCTGTAAATGCGAAAACACGCGTTAAAAATGGTGTGAGTATACGTGGTGGTTCCCCTACTCATTACAGAAGTTCTCATAAAATTGTTTGAGAATAAAATTTGGGTGCTCCGGAGCGCCAGATCTATGGGCTAATACACACGAAAAATTGAAGAATTTGGGTAATTTCTAAAAAAAGGTATGTTAATGCGGAAACAAACGTTAAAAAATTGTGTGAGTATACGTAGTGGTTCCCCTATTCATTACGAAGGTCCTCATAAAGTTTTTTGTGAAATAAAAGTATGGGTGCTACGGAGCGCCAGATCCATGGGCTAATACACACGAGAAATTGAGAAATTTAGATAATTCCTAAAAAAAGGGTATGTAAATGCGGAAACGGGCGTGAATAGATAGTGTGAGTAAATGTGGTGGTTCCCCAACTCATTACGGAGGTCCTGATGAAAAAAAATTCAGAAATGTTTTTAGGGTGCTCTAGGCGCCAGATCCATGGCTCATACAAACGAAAAATTGAGGAATTTGAGTTATTTTTAAAAAAGAGTCTGTAAATGCGGAAATAGACGTTAAAAAAATTGTGTGAGTATATGTGGTGGTTCCCCAACTCATTACGGAGGTTCTCATAAAGTTTTTTGAGAAAATAATTTTGGGTCCTCCAGGGCACCATATCCATGGACTATGAAACACGAAAACTTGAAAATTTTGAATAATTACTAAAAAAGGGTATGTAAACGTTGAAACTAGCGTTAAAAAAATTGTGTGAGTAAACGTGGTGGTTCCTCAACTCATTACGGAGGTCCTCATAAAGTAATATGAGGAAAAAAATTTGGGTGCTCCGGGGCAGCAGATTCATGGGCTAATACAAACGAAAACTTGAGGAATTTGACTAATTCTTATAAAAGGGCCTGTAAATGTGAAAACATGCGTTAAAAAAATGGTGTGAGTATACGTGGTGGTTCCCCAAGTCATTACGGAGGTCTTTATAAAGATTTGTGAGAAAAAAATTTAGAGTGCTCTGGGCCCCAGATCCATGAGCTAATACACATGAAAAATTGAGGAATTTCGGTAATTCCAAAAAAGTGTCTATAAATGTGAAAATGAGCGTTAAAAAAATAGTGTGAGTTTACATGATAGTTCTGCAACTCATTTCGGAGGTCCTCATAAAGTTATTGGGAATAAAATTTTGGGTGCTTCGGGGCGCCAGATCAAAGGGCTAATACACATGAGAAATTTTTGTAATTCCTAAAAAGGGGACGGTAAATGTGGAAACGAGGGTTAAAAAAATTGTGTGACTATACGTGGTGTTTCCCCAACTCATTATAGATGTCCTCAACAAGTTTTATGAGAAATTTTTTTGGGTGCTTCGGGGCACCAAATCCCTAGGCTATACACACAAAAAATTGAGGAATTTGGGTAATTTCTAAAAAGGTCAATAAATGCGGAAATGAACATTAAAAATGGTGTGAGTATATGTGCTGTTTCCTCAACTCATTACGTAGGTCCTCATAAAGTTTTTTGAGATTTTTTTTTGGGTGCTCTGGGGCGCTAGATCCATGGCTAATATACATGAAAAATTGAGAAATTTAAGTAATTTCTAAGAAAAGATCAGTAAATGCCGAAGCAGACGTTAAAAAAATGATGTGAGTATACGTGATGGTTTCTCAACTTATTACGGTGGTCCTCATCGAGTTTTTTATGAAAAATATTTTAGGTTCTCCGAGGCGCCATATTCATGGGCTAATACGCATGAAAACTGGAGAAATTTGAGTAATTCCTAAAAAAGGGTCTGTAAATGCGGCAACGAAAGTTAAAAAATTATGTGAGTATACATGGTGGTTTTCAATTCATTAAGAGGTCCTACAGTTTTTTGAGAAAAAAATTTAGGGTGCTCCAGGGGGCTAGATCCATGGACTAATATACACAAAAAATTGACAAATTTGGATAATTTCAAAAATAGGATTCTATAAATGCGGAAACGGGCGTAAAAAAGTGGAGTGAGTGTACATGGTTGTTCCCTTACACATTACGGAGGTCCAAATAATATTTTTGGAGAAAAAAAAATTAGGTGCTAGGGGCGCCAAATCCATGGGATAATACACACGAAAAATTAAGAAATTTACGTAATTCCTATAAAAGGATCTATAAATTCAAAAACGGGCGGTAAAAAAATAGTGTAAGTATACGTGGTTGTTCCCCAACTTATTACAGAGGTCCTCATAAAGTTTTTTGGGGGAAAAATGTTGGGTGCTCCGGGCATTTAATGCCCACAAAAAAATTGAAGAATTTGGGTAATTCCTTAAAAAAAGGTTTGTAAATGTGGAGACAGGCGTTTAAAAATATTATGTGAGTATACGTGGTTGTTTCCCAACTCATTACGGAGGTCCTAATAAAGTTGCTTGAGAAAAAAAATTTGGGTACCCCGCGGCACCATATTCGTGGGTTAATACTCACGTAAAATTGAGGAATTTGGGTAATTCCTAAAAAGGGTCTGTAAATGTGAAAACTGGAGTTAAAAAAATAGTGTGGTGGTTCCCCAAATCATTACAAAAGTCCTCGAATAGTTTCTTGACAAAATTTTTTTTGGTGCTTGAGAAATTTGAGTAATTTCTTAAAAAGGGTCTGTAAATGCAGAAATGGGTGTTAAAAATGGTGTGAGTATATGTGGTGGTTCCCCAACTCATTACGGAAGCCCTTATAAAGTTTTTTAAGAAAAAAACTTGGGTTCTCCGGGGCTCCATATCCATGGGTTAATACACACGAAAAATGGAAGAATATGTGTAATTCCTATAAAAGAATCTTTAAATGCGCAAATGGGCGTTAAAAAAATAGTGTGAGTAAATGTGGTGGTTCCCCAACTCATTACGGATGTCCTCTTAATGTTTCTTGAGAAAAAAATTTGGGTGCTCCGAGGCACCAAATCCATGGGCTAATACATATGAAAAATTGACGAATTTGGGTAATTCCTAAAAAAAAAATTGTAAATGCGGAAACAGACGTTAAAAAATAATGTGAGTATACGTGATGGTTCCCCAGCAGATTACAAAGGTTCTCATAAAATGTTTTGAGAAATAGATTTTGAGTTCTCCGAGGTGCCAAATTCATAGGCTAATACACACGCAAAATTGAGGAATTTGGATAATTAAAAAAAAGATTTGTAAATGCGGAAACGGGCGTTAAAAATGGTGTGAGTATACGTGGTGGTTTTCCAACTCATTACGAGGTCCTCATAAAGTTTTTTGAGTAAAACATCTTGGGTGCTCCGGGACACCAGATCCATGGGCTACTATACACTAAAAAATTAGGAAATTGGGTAATTCCTCAAAAAGGTTTGTAAATGCGGAAATGAGTGTTAAAAAAATGGTGTGAGCATACGTAGTGGTTCCTCAACTCATTACAAAAGTCCTCATAAAGACTTTTTTTAAAATACTTTCGAGTTCTCTGGGACACCAAATCCATGGGCTAATACATACAAAAAATTAAGGAATTTGGGTAAATCTTAAAGAAAGGTTTGTAAATGCAGAAATAGGCGTTGTAAAAATAGTGTGAGTATACGTGGTGGTTCCTCAACTAATTACGGGGGTCCTCATAAAGTTTTTTGAGAAATTTGGATAATTTCTTTTAAAAAAGGCTTGTAAATACGAAAGTAGGCATTAAAAAATATTGTGAGTATTAGTGGTGGTTTCCCAACTCATTACAGTGGTCCTTATAAAGTATTTTGAGAATTTTTATTGGGTGCTCCGGGGCACCAGATCCATGGGCTAATACACACAAAAAATTGAGAAATTAGGGTAATTCCTAAAAAGGTCTTGTAAATGCGTAAATATGTGTTAAGCTAAGTATGAGTTTTGGGTCAACTTCAAACGATCATAAATCCTAGCACAGCATGATTTATGTGTGCTACAAAATACATTAGGAAAGATATTTGAATTATCTTTCCAACGCCGCCGAGGTTTCTATGTTTTGAGGTCGGATGGGTGAGATATGACCTTTTGAAGTTAGGCAATCCAATTAAGGAAAGTTAGCTGAAAATAATAAGGGGTATTTTGGTTTTTTCCATACCAAATCAGATTTAATTCATTTTTAGTAAGGTTTTAAGGCTAATCCTATTAGTTTCTGTTTTATAATCCTAATATATGCCTAGGGTTTTAGTTGAGAGTTCAAGAAGAGAAAAGAAGAGAGAAGAATAGAAAAGAGGAGAAATGAGGAGAGGATCAATCGTTCATCGAGATTCTTGCGTCTTGTTGCAGAATTTTTGAGACGATTTTCAAATAATCATAAAATATACTAATTATATATAATTATGTAAAACATATATATTATCTAAAAATTATAAAAAGTGACAAAGCTTATTTAAAATAACCTGCAAACTATATTTTTTTTTTTTGGAATTTATAAAAACTAATTATCTTAAATCGTTTAAAATTGGAGAAGCTCAATGATCAATCTATGTGGGGAGGGTCAAAATTGGGTGTCAACAATTGTCCCTCGTTTTACTCGGATTGATGCAAGAAATTCGAGGAAAATGAAATTGACTAATCCAATTTTGACCGACCACGTCTTCATCTTTGGAAAATGGATTTGGTACGGACTTTAGGAATCATGGCCGAACCCCAGAAGTGGGTTTCCTACATATCTCAGGCTATATGGGAATTCGGGTCACTTGTAGTTCGATACGCTTGATTTAACACACAATTTTGAAAGAATTCAAAAGCGATCCGATATCGAATTATGAAGATATCAGAATGCTCGAAAATAAGATTTGAGAGCGTATGTTGGAATACAACCGAGTTTTCAACATTGAGTCCGCCTACATATCCATCGATCTAGGGAATCAGACTGCTTGTAGTTTGACTCAATCGGTTGAAAAGGAAATCTATTATGCGGATAACCTTTGGTTCTAAAAAATGACAAAGTAAGTCCACTATGATTAAGAACATACACAGACATAATTTCCAAAGTTCTTGGTACATTTGTCACTCGGATTGGAAAGCCGCTTCCGGTAGAGACCAAAATTTTCTGGAAGCGAAATTGAAATCGACAAACCTAAGAAGAACCCACATGCCTTCTGATAGGGGTGTGGTTTGATTGTGGTGGAAGTCGCTCCTCTGCTTGCGTCCTAAGAGTTTGGCACTCCTCTTTGGACTATGTCCTAGTTCGCTGCTAAGAAAAAGTTCAACGTTGTGCTGCATCCTTTTTGATGTTGTCCGCACATGTGGTTTGTTTTGGAGATTCATCCTTGCGGATGCTCTCGACAAAGACTGAGATAAAACTCATTAGCATAAAAATACAATTCAAATGGGAGACAATGTCTTTTACCGTGTTGACACTTAATTGTTCTTCTTGAACATTTGACGTCAACTCTATCGGGTTTGACGTGAAGCAAATATAGCTTGTGTCTCGTATTTGCAATATAATCTTCAATGTACTATTCCTTTGATGTCAAAGTAATAAAATAAGCTGATTTAATATGTTGGTAGTTCTCTTGATGTCATGTTTGCAAAGAAACATGATGTAGTTGATGTTGATTTTCTTGTGATGGGTAAACATTTCTCGTGCGATGTATGACTTTTTCTCTTGCTATACATGAATCTTTCTATTGCAATGTATGATTTCCTTTCCTGTGATGCGTGAATTCTATTTCCGCGCTGCATGAATCTTCTTTTGCAATGTTTGAATCTTCTCTGGCAATGCATGAATCTTTTTCCCGCTATGCATGAATCTTTTTCGCAATGCATGAAACTTCTCTTGCAATGCATGAATCTCTTTTCTCGCGATGCATGAATCTTCTCCCTGCGATGCATGAATCTTTCTCTTAAAATGCATGACTTCTTTCTCTTGCAATGCAAGACTTTCTTCTCTTGCAATGCATGACTTCTCCGCCATGCATGATTTCTTTCTCTTGCAATGCGTGATTTCTTCTGTCGGTGCATGAATCTTCTCTTGCAATGCATGAATCTTTTCTTTTGCAATGCATAATTCTTTCCCCGCGATGCATGACTTCTTTCTCTTGCTATGCATGACTTCTCAGCGATGCATGACTTCTTTCTCTTGCTATGCATGACTTCTCAGCGATGCATGACTTCTTTCTCTTGCTATGCATGAATTCTTCTTCTTACAATGCATGATTTCTTTTGATGACGCCGTCCCCGATACCGAATGAAGATAGTGTTTCACCGAGCAACACAAGTGATCTTCTGGGTAGTTTCTTGGGTGGCGGTATCGTATCAATTGACAATATAATAAAAAATGACCATTCGGGTAGTGGTAGCATCATGTCTGACAATGTGATGCAGAAAAAATCTTCCAAGTCTCTTTAATTGCTGGAAAATAAAATATTGCTCTCTTCGTGGTTTTCGTTTGTTCCACCTCTGAACATAATTGCATATCCATTACAAACCTCGCTTTTCTAAGAATTTGAATGAAATAATGCTACTCATATTCCCAAATCTTTGATATAAGAAACATAAAATATTTTCTGCATCCACCGAAAAATTGTTAATTTTGGGGAGGTCCTCGTCCTTTCAACTTCTCCATATTTATTGAATGGAGGAATATGTTGATCTTAAGGCGAGCTTATGGACTTGCATCCACAGAAAAGTTATTAGTTAAAAATGAACTGATCTCTGTTGATCTCTTCGATTGTTTGCTCCTTGTCTTGCTAGCTTCGGTTGATTTCTCCGATCTCCCGCTTCTTGATAGATAAGACAAAACATTATTTTTTATGCAAATTTAATTGAAACATGAAGGAATTTTTTTTTAAGGAAAATAGATTTTCCAAAGTGATGTTTGGAAAAAGTCACTGCCAAGTGTCATGTCACGTCAAGTTTAATGAACGTCATTCGGAGTTGGTGTTCTGAGATATGTCTGATTACTTGTTGGGAAGTATTCAAAGTTGCTCTAAATTGCCGATAAACCCTATTGAAATTTTGAGGCCATCCTCAAAATTTCTGTCTCAGTTAACTGTCTTGGCTTATCTTTAACCGTTGGTGAGCAAATCACGAAATTTTTGACATTCTCTCAAAAGTTTTGTCCCAGTTGCAATTCTCAATGTGACTTCAGTCCTGACTTGTTGGAGAGATCTTCTTCTTGAGAATTTTTGAGTCCATCTCAAAAATTCTGTCCCAGTTTCTATTGTAAAGAAAAAATAGAAATCTTACGAGAGATATGACCGAGCCCTTGTGGCGCCTACGTATCCCGTTGAGGCAGAAATCAGGTCAAACGTAGTTCCCCCTCTCGAGGATTAACAAAAATAAGAAAAATTGCAAAGAAACCGACCGAGGCCGACATAGGACGCCTACCTATCTCATTTTAGAGAATTCAGGTCGAACGTAGTTCAAGTTACAAAGAAAAATATTAAAAGGGGATAAGGGGTGACCGAGGCCGACATAGGCCGCCTACGTATCTCATTGTTGAGAATTCAGGTCAGACGTAATTCATTACATAGGGATGGATTTTAAAAAAAGCGATTACAAGCAAATAAAATGATTACAAAGAAATGACAGAAAATACGAACTGAATTTCACACATAGTATATCTTGACAGCATCTTAGTTGACTGGTTTCAGCCATTCGGTGCCATCCATCTCCGACAGGACCAAGGCAACTCCATACAACACTTTACAAACCATGTAGGGTCCTTGCCAATTTGGTGCAAATTTCCCTTTGTACTCATCGTGATGAGGGAAAATGCGTTTGAGGACCAACTGACCAACCTCAAACATTTTGGCTCTTACCATCTTGTGGAAAGCACGAATCATTCTCTGTTGATATAGTTGTCCGTGACAAATGACAACCATTCTCTTTCCATCAATCAATGTTAACTGATTGATCCGCTTGCGAACCCATTCAGCATCACTCAACTCAGCTTCTTGGATGATCCTTAATGAAGGTATTTCAACTTCTGCAGGTATAACTGCTTCTGTTTAATATACTAGCAAATATGGAATAGCTCCGACTGATGTTCTGACAGTCGTTTGGTGACCCAACAAAGCATATGGCAACATCTCGTGCCAACCTCTGCGATTATCAATCATTTTCCTCAAAATCTTCTTTATGTTCTTGTTGGCAGCTTCTACGGCTCCATTCATTCGGGGACGATAGGCAGTTGAGTTCCGGTGAGTAATCTTGAATTGTTCACATATTTCTCTCATCAAGTGACTGTTGAGGTTCGCTCCATTAACGGTGATGATGGATTCTGGCACTCCAAACCTACATATCAAATTGTTGCGAACAAAATCAACCACAACCTTCTTGGTCACAGACTTATACGAAGCTGCTTCCACCCACTTGGTGAAGTAGTCAATGGCAAGCAAAATGAATCTGTGTCCGTTAGAGGCGGCTGGCTCTATCGGATCAATGACATCCATGCCCCAAGCTACAAATGACCAAGGTGAACTCATAACATTGAGTTGGTGAGGCAGTACCCGAATCAAATCTCCGTGCACTTGACATTTATGACATGTTTGCATAAACTTGCAACAATTGTGCTCCATAGTCATCTAGAAATAACCGGCTCGGAAGATCTTTCTTGCCAAAGTGAGCCCATTCATGTGGGTACCACAAACTCTGGCATGTATCTGTTCCAGAAACATTGCAGCTTCACTAGTATCAACACATCTGAGAAGACCTAAATCTGGCGTCCTCCTATAAAGGATTTCCCCACTTGCAAAGAAATTGAGGGCCATGCGGCGTATCGACTTCTTCTGGTTGAACGTTGCATTCTCATGATAAGTCTCGTCCTCTAAATACTTCTTGATGTCAAAATACCAAGGCAAACCATTTGGTTCCGCATAAACATGTGAATAATGGACATGCTGCTCTTTTACCTCTATATCCATTTGATCAATATAATTTGTATTTGGATGCTTAATCATTGATGTGATGGTGGCAAGAGCATTCGCCAACTCATTCTGTGTCCTGGGAGTGTGTCTGAACTTAATCTTGCGAAATCTTTTGCACAACTTCTGTATATACCGCACATACGGTGTGATCTTTGGGTTTTTCACAGCCCATTCCCCTTGAACCTGATAAATTAGCAAATCTGAATCTCCAATAACCAGCAACTCGTGAACATTCATATCAATGGCCATCCTCAGACCTAGAATGCAAGGTTCATACTCAGTCATGTTGTTTGTGCAATCAAATCGGAGTTTAGCCGCCATAGGATAATGTTGACCAGATTCCGACACTAAGACTACTCCGATTATTTTCCCTTGATGATTTGCCGCTCTATCAAAGAACACTCTCCAACTAGGGTATGCTTCAGAAATATCTTCACCCACAAATGTTATTTCTTCATCGGGAAAATAAGTCTTGAGCGGTTCATACTCTTCATCAACCGGATTCTCTGCAAGATGATCAGCCAAGGCTTGTGCCTTTATCGCCTTCTGAGTCATATACACAATGTCAAACTCACTCAAAAGCATTTGTCATTTAGCCAACTTCCCGGTCGGTATTGTTTTTTGGAAAATATACTTCAACGGGTCCATCCTTGAAATAAGGTATGTGGTATAAGAAGACAAATAATGTCTCAACTTTTGAACGATCCAAGTCAAAACACAACATGTTCTCTCCAAAAGAGTGTAACGAGCCTCATATGGAGTGAACTTTTTGCTCAAATAATAAATGACTCGCTCCTTCTTCCCAATTTCGTCATATTGACCAAGCACACATCCCAATGCATTATCCGAGACCGACAGATATTGCAATAACGGACTCTCTTCTCGCGGAGGGACCAACACCGGTGGATTGGACAAATAGTTCTTGATAGCATCAAATGCAGTTTGACATTCTCCGGTCCACTTGGTCGTGACATCTTTTTTCAATAACTTAAAGATGGGCTCACAAACCACGGTGGATTGAGCTATGAACCGGCTGATGTAGTTCAACCTTCCCAAAAAACTCATCACCTCTTTCTTGGTCTTTGGAGGGGGTAATTCTTGGATCGCCTTGATCTTGGAAGGGTCAAGCTCAATGCCCCTTCTACTGACTATAAATCCCAACAACTTGCCAGCAGGCACCCCAAAAGCACACTTGGCGGGATTTAACTTCAAATTGAATCGGCGTAAATGATCAAAGAATTTCCTCAAGTGAGTCAAGTGATCCGGACTCTCGCGGGACTTGATTATGACATCATCTACATACACTTCGATCTCTCTATGAATCATATCATGAAAGATGGTTGTCATAGCCCTCATGTAAGTAGCACCGGCATTCTTGAGACCAAAAGGCATCACCCGATAATGATATACGCCCCAGGGCGTTATGAAAGCTGTTTTTTCTGCATCTTCTTCATCTGTCAGAATCTGGTGGTAACCCGCATAACAATCCACAAACGACTGTATCTCATGCTTAGCACAGTTATCAATGAGAATATGTATGTTTGGCAACGGAAAATTATCCTTCGGGTTTGCTTTGTTAAGATCTTTGTAGTCGACACAAATTCTGATCTTTCCGTCTTTCTTGGCAACCGGAACAACGTTGGCTAACCAAGTCGGATATTGTGTCACTTCCACTACTTGAGACTTGATCTATTTTGTAATCTCCTCTTTGATATTCAAACTCAACTTAGGCTTGAACTTCCGAGTCTTTTGTTTTACTGGACTGAAATCTGGATTGATCGGCAACTTGTGGGACACCATATCCGTACTCAGCCCTGGCATGTCTTTATAAGACCAAGAAAATACATCAATGTACTCCTTGAGCAAATGAACCAGGTCTGTTTTTTGGGTTTCAGTCAGATGGACACTGATTTTGACTTCTTTGACACATTCCTTATCCCTGAGATTTACAGTTTAAGTTTCTTCAAGATTTAGCTTGTGTTGATTCTCGAATTGTCGAAACTCTTCAGCAACATGTTCAGGTACCTGATTTTCCTCTTCGTCTTCCACGAACTCATCATTACCTGCCTCATTTTGTTCACTCGGTTCATGACATGACATTGACATGTTTTAAATTATTATTACTGAAATCATAAACAGACAAAGTTAGAAAAGTAAAATATAAACAGATAAAAAAACATTTTTTGATAAAAGAGGCTTTCATTTAAATTGAAAAAACAAGCACAAACTTTAGCCATGGCCGAGGGCCATTTTGCTTTTTTAAACATCACAAGGGAATTTAAAAACTTCAAACAAATAAAACTGCATAAAAGGTGGGTCTCGGGCCTCTTCCGAACTACCACCGATTTTAAAATAAACAAAGACACATGTCTTTTCTACCCAGATGAGTAGGAAATCAGGAGTGGTGTGGATGTCCAGTTCTGCAATCGCTCATCAGGTTATGCATCACGGATGCCTGATGTCCCAGCCTCTTCCTCGATGACCGCATCAATCTTTTCAAAAAGGCCCCAGATTCCTTCCCCGAGACCATCATCGTTGACATTTTCTCGTACCGGAAATAAATGGTACAGATGAGGAATTGGCCTGGCCAATGCTTGATCAACACTCTTGTTCTTCATCTCTGCTTCGTTGTCTGTTGGGACATATCCTAAACCAAACTTTGCTCCATTGGTGGGAATTTGGATAGGTTCGACGATTCCTTGAAAGTGCTTTCCCAATCCGAAACCTAGTTCGAAACCATTTTGGAGCATGACAGTAGCAATCATCTTGTACACGGTAGGCATAAGAGGCTGTGGAGCCAAGTCCCCCGGTGGCATTTACGAGCTCCACCGTGTAGAAATCACAATCTTGAGAGACATCATCAACGATCGGTGCATACCCAATGGAATGACTCCCTTCACCATAAATGACCAATTCCTGGTCCTTCCAAACAAACTTCATTAGTTGGTGAAGGGTAAAAGACACATCCCCAGCCATATGAATAAAAGAGGTTCCCAGAAGCAAGTTGTAACTGGTGTTGATATCCAACACCTGGAACTCCACATTAAAATTCTCAGAATCCACCTGAATAACCAAGTTTACCGCACCTAAGGTGTCTTTTTGCACTCCATCAAAGGCCCTCATATTGACTTGGTTCTGGTGAAGCTTTCCCAAGTTGAATTTCAGCTGCCTCAGAGTCGAAAGTGGGAAAATATTAAGATCGGATTCGTCATCGACCAAGACGCAATTTATTATCTTGTCCCGACACATAGTGGTGATGTGCAGAGCTTTGTTGTGCATCCTGCCTTCAAAGGGCAGCTCTTCGTCACAAAAACTAATTCGGTGTCCTCGGATAACCTGGTTTATCATGGCTGCTAGATTGTCACTGTTGGTACCCACGGGCACATAAGTATCATCCAGAGCCTTCATCAACGTTTACCTATGCAGTTGTGAACTCATCAACAAAGCCCATACATAAATCTGAGTTGGTGTCTTCTCCAAATGCTTCACGATTGAATAATCTTTCAGCTGCATTTTCCTTCAGAACTCTTCGGCTTCAGCTTCACTAATTGGCCTTTTAGTATGATCCTTTTTCTGCCCTCCTTGGGCCAATTCTTCTGGTGTGTAGCACCTGCCAGATCTGGTCATACTTTCAGTAACAGCCGTTTCAATCACAAATTTCGGTCGGGTAAGAGTTTCTCTCGGCACCAAGGCAACATCCTTCTAGGGTGTCAGAAGCACAAACTCTTTCTTCTCTCTGATG
>JAJOOF010020911.1:0-11437 GCA_029582545.1 Solanum lignicaule
TATTTGCAACTACAAACCCTTTAGATTAAACCACAACCACTAGGTGAAATCACCATTAAAATACATCTAACCTATCAGCAAGCAAGACCCAACAAGAATATCAACTCATATTTGCTAAATCACACCCCAAGAATGGGGTTTTTAGCCACACATCAAGAAATAAGAAATTATACCTAACATGATAATGAAATCAACTGGGTATAAGAAATTAAAAAAAGGAAAATGAATAGAGAAGACCCACTTCCAACTTGGGAAAGAAGAACTCATTTCTTCAAGTATCCACAAAACCCTCTCCAAACTTGAGAGAAAAATATCAGCTAAAGCATGTTCTAAAGTGAAAATAATAATAATAATTGTTCCACACCAAGACTACAACTCTAACTAGTATTTATAGTTTTCACAGATTGTGCTGCGGAGGATTGTTCGGCGACATTAGTCGAGATCGCCGATGAACTCGGCGATCCGCCCTTTGGTCAGCTCATCGCCTTCAGTGTCTTGCCTTTAGTATCCTCGCATTCTAGATCATTGGGTGGTATAATACTGCTTCACGGAACTGATTGGCGACTAGTCGACTGCTCCTTTCCTCGCCTTTTGATCCACATCCTTCAAGGCTTCGCGTACTGGAACAAAGGGCAGTTCATGTCGTTTCGGCGATCCGCAGGATTCCATTTCTTGTTCCTTTCAGCCCTATTTGCTCCGTTTTGCGCCTAAATGTCCATGCTTCCACTAAAACTTCAAATACCTGAAACTTCAGCATTTTAATCAGGTATTGAGATAAAAACAAGCATTCAAGGACACTATTTCTATTAAAATAAAGCCCTAAATGAGTTCAATTTGTGGACTCATCAACTTGCACAAATGACCTTAGAATATCGTGACAAATAAAAGAACAAAATTTTACTTCTTTTTTTAACAGCCCAAAAATGGCCGAATATTACATAAATATTCTAAATGGCTGAAAAATCAAGAAAAATACATAAACAATACAAAAAATGACTCAACAAAATGTTGACTTGCACCGATGACCTTAGAATATCGTGACGAATAAAAGAACAAATCTTTACTTATTTTCTTAACTGTTTGAAAATGGTTGAATATTACGTAAATTCCCCTAAATGGCCGAAAAATACAAAACAATACAAAAAACGCCTCAAGAATTTTTTACTTGCACCAATGACTTTAGAATGTTGTGACGACTAAAAGAACAAACTTTACTACTTTTCGTAGCTGTCTGAAAATGGCCGAATATTACGTAAATTCCCTTGAATGGCCAAAAAATCAATAAAAATACTTAAACAATATAAAAAAGAACGCCTAAAAAAATTGTGACTTGCACCAATGACTTAAGAATGTCGTGACAAATAAAAGAACAAAACTTTACTTCTTTTTTTAACAGCCCAAAAATGGCCGAATATTACATAAATATTCTAAATGGCTGAAAAATCAAGAAAAATACATAAACAATAAAAAAAAATGCCTCAACAATTTTAAATTGCACCAATGACCTTAGAATATCGTGACGAATAAAAGAACAAAACTTTCCTTCTTTTCATAACTTTGCGAAAATAGCCAAATATTACGTAAATGCCCCTAAATGGCTGAAAAATCAAGAAAAATACATAAACAATAAAAAATTCCTAAAACAATTTCGACTTGCACCAATGACCTTAGAATATTGTGATGAATAAAAGAACAAAACATTACTTCTTTTTGTAACTCTCCGAAAATGGCCGAATATTACGTAAATGCCCCTAAATGGCTGAAAAATCAAAAAATACATAAACAATTCAAAATACGTCTCCAAAAAAATTTGACTTGCACCAATGACCTTAAAATATTGTGACGAATAAAAAAACAAAACTTCACTTCTTTTCATAATTGTCTGAAAATGGTCAAATATTACATAAATGCCCTAAAATGGCAGAAAATTCAAGAAACAAACATAAGCAATACAAAAAAAATGCCTCAAAAATTTTTGACTTGCACCAATAACCTTAGAATATCATAACAAATAAAAGAATTAAACTTTTCTTCTTGTCGTAACTATCCGAAATTGGCCGAATATTACGTAAAAGCCCCATAAATTGTCGAAAAATCAAGAAAAATACATAAAGAATACAAAAAACCTCTCAAAAAAATTTGACTTGCACCAATGACCATACAATATCATCACAAATAACAGAAAAATACTTTACTTCTTTTTGGACCTGTCCGAAAATGGCCAAATATTACGTAAATGGCCCTTAATGGCCGAAAAATCAAGAAAAATACATAAACAATACAAAAATTGCCTCAAAAAATTTCGATTTGCACCAATGACCTTAGAATATCGTGGCAAATAAAAGAAAGAAACTTTACTTCTTTTCGTAAATGTCCAAAAATGCCGAATATTACGTCAATACCCTTAAATGGCGGAAAAATAAAGAAAAATACATAAACAATACAAAAAACACCTCAAAAATTTTTTCGACTTTCACCTATGACCTTAGAGTATCGTGACGAATAAAAGAACAAAACTTTACTTCTTTTCGTAACTGTCCGAAAAAATGGCAGAATAATACGTAAATGCCCCAAAATGGCCGAAAAATCAAGAAAAGTACATAAACATAACGAGAAACGTCTCAAAAAAAATTTGACTTGCACCAATGACCTTAGAATATGGTGACGAATAAAAGAAAAAATCTCTACTTCTTTTCTTAACAGTCCAAACATGGCCGAATATTATGTAAATTCCCCTAAATGACCGAAAAATCAAGAAAAATTCTAAACAATACAAAAAACGCCCCAAAAAAATTTTGATTTGCACCAATGACCTTAGAATATCGTGCCAAATAAAAGAACAATTTTTTTCTTCTTTTCGTAACTGTCATAAATGGCCGAATGTTACGTAAATATTCCATAAATGGCCAAAAAATAAGGTAAAATAGATAAACAATACAAAAAACGCCTCAAAAAATTTTGACTTTCAACAATGACCTTAGAATATCGTGACGAATAAAAGAACAAAACTTTACTTCTTTTCGTAACTGTGCAAAAATGGCCAAATATTACTTAAATTCCCGTAAATGGCCAAAAAATCAAGAAAAAATATATAAACAATACAAAAAATGTCTCAAATTTTTTTTGACTTGCACCATTGACCTAAGAATGTCTTTACAAAAAACAAAAAAAAATTATTTATTTTCGTAACTATCCGAAAATGGTTGAATATTATGTAAATGCCCCAAAATGGCCGAAAAATCAAGAAAAATACATTCACAATACAAAAAACGCCTCTAAAAATTTCGACTTGCACCAATGATCTTAAAATATCGTGACGAATAAAAGACCAAAACTTTACTTCTGTTCGTAACTGTCCGAAAATTGCCGAATATTACGTAAATGCCCTAATTGGCCGAAAAATAAGAAAAAATACATTACCAACACAAAAAACGCCTCAAATTTTTTTTGACTTGCACCAATAACCTTAGAATATCGTGATGAATAAAAGAACTAAACTTTACTTCTTTTCGTTAGTGTCCGAAAATAGCCAAATATTACATAAATTCCCCTAAATGGACGAAAAATCAAGAAAAATACATAAACAATACAAAAAACGCCTCAAATTTTTTTTGACTTGAACTAATGACCTTAGAATAATGTGACGAATAAAAAAACAAAACCTTACTTCTTTTCTTAGCAGTCCAAAATTGGCCGAATATTACGTATATTCCCCTAAATGGCCGAAAAATCAAGAAAAATACTAAACCATACAAAAACGCCTCAAAATTTTTTTGACTTGCACCAATGACCTAAGAATATACCGACGAATAAATGAACAAAAATTTACTTATTTTCGTAACTGTCCAAAAATGGCCGAATATTACGTAAATGCCCTAAATAGTCGAAAAATCAAGAAATTTACATCAACACAACAAAAAATGCCTCAAAAATTTTGACTTGCCCCAATGACCTTAGAATATCGTGTTGAATTAAAGAACAAAACTTTACTCCTTTTCGTAACTATCCGAAAATTGCCGAATATTCCGTAAATTCCCCTAAATGGCCGAAAATCAAGAAAAATACATAATCACTACATAAAATGCCTCAAAAAAATTTCGACTTGCACCAATGACCTTAGAATATTGTGACGAATAAGATAAAAAAACCTTTACTTCTTTTCTTATCGGTCCGAAAATGGCCGAATATTACGTTAAAACGCCTAAATAGCCGAAAAATCAAGAAAAATACAAAACAATTCAAAAAACACCTCAAAAAATTGCGACTTGTACCAATGACCTAAGAATATCGTGATGAACAAAAGCACAAAATTTTACTTATTTTCGTAACTGTCCAAAATGGTCGAATATAACATAAATTACCCTAAATGGCCAAAAAATCAAGAAATATACATAAACAATAAAAAGAAATGCTTCAAATTTTTTTTACTTGCACAAATGGCCTTAGAATATCATGTCTAATAAAGAACTGAACTTTACTTATTTTCGTAACTGTCCGAAAATGGCTAAATATTATGTCTATTCCCCTAAATGGTTGAGAAATCAAGAAAAATACATAAACAATATAAAAATACCTCAATAAAAATTTTGACTTGCACCAATGACCTAAGAATGTCATGACGAATAAATGAACAAAAATTTACTTCTTTTCATAACTGTCTGAAAATGGCCGAATATTACGTAAATGCCCCTAATGACCGAAAAATCAAGATAAATACATAAACAATACAAAAACGCCACAAAAAATTTCGACTTGGACTAATGACCTTAGAATATCGTGACAAATAAAAGAACAAAACTTTAATAATATTCGTAAGTGTCCGAAAATGACCTAATATTACGTAAATGCCCCTAATAGGCCGAAAACTCAAGAAAGTTACATAACCAATACAAAAAACGCCTCATAAAATTTTTTGACTTGCACCAATGACCTTAGAATATCGTGACGAACAAAAGAACTAAACTTTACTTGTTTTCATTACTGTCCGAAAATGGCCGAATATTACTTAAATTCACCTAAATGGCTAAAAAGTCAAGAAAAATACATAAACACTACAAAAAATGCCTCAAACAAAATTTCGACTTGCACCAATGACCTTAGAATATTGTGACGAATAGATTAAAAAAATCTTACTTATTTACTTATATGTCCGAAAATGGCCGAATATTACGTTAATACGCTTAAACGGCTGAAAAATGAAGAAAAATACAAAACAATACCAAAAACAGCTCAAAAAATTTCGACTTGCACCAGTGACCTAAGAATATCGTGATGAATAAAAGAACAAAACTTTACTTATTTCGTAACTATCCAAAAATAGCCAAATATTGTGTAAATTCCCCTAAATGGCCAAAAAAAAAAATACATAAACAATACAAAAAAACCCTTCATAATTTTTTTGACTTGCACCAATGACCTTAGAATATCATGACGAATAAAGAACTAAACTTTACTACATTTCATACCTATCCAAAAATGGCAGAATATTATGTAAATGCCACTAAATGGCTGAGAAATCAAGAAAAATACATAAACAAAATAAAAAAGCGTTAAAAAATTTCGACTTGCACCAATGACCTAAGAATGTCATGATGAATAAATGAATAAAAATCTACTTCTTTTCGTAACTGTCAGAAAATGGCCGAATATTACGTAAAATCCCCTAAATGGCCGAAAAATCACGATAAATACATAAACAATAAGAAAAACTCTTCAAAAATTTTTGGCTTGGACTAATGACCTTAGAATATCGTGACGAATAAAAGAAAAAAACTTTACTTCTATTCGTAACTGTCCTAAAATGGCCGAATATTACGTAAATTCCCCTAATTGACCGAAAAAAAAGAAAAATACATAATCAATACAAAAAACTCTTCAAAAAAAATTTCGACTTGCACCAATGACTTTAGAATATCGTGGAGAATAAAAGAACTAAACTTTACTACTTTTCGTAACTGTCTGTAAATGGCTGAATATTACATAAATTCACCTAAATGGCCGAAAAATCAAGGAAAATACATACACAATACAAAAAATGCCTCAAATTTTTTTGACTTGCAACAATGACCTCAGAATATCGTGAGGAATAAAAGAAGAGAACTTTACATCTTTTCGTAACTGTCTGAAAATGGCCGAATATTACGTTAATGCCCTAAATGGCTGAAAAATCAAGAAAAATACATAAACAATACAAAAAATGCCTCAAAATTTTTTTAACTTGCACTAATGACCTTAGAATATTGTGGCGAATAAAAGAACAAAAGTTTATTTCTTTTCGTAACTGTCTGAAAATAGCCAAATATTATGTAAATCCCCCTAAATAATCGAAAAATCAAGAAAAATACATAAACAATACAAAAAACTCCTCAAAAGAATTTCGACTTGCACCAATGACCTAAAAATATCGTGATGAATAAAAGAACAAAACTTTACTTATGTTGGTAACTGTCCGAAAATGGTCGAATATTACGTAAATGCACCTAAATTGCAAAAAAATCAAGAAAAATACAAAACAATACAAAAATGCCTCAAAAAATTTTGACATGCACCAATGACCTAAGAATATCGTGATGAATAAATAAACAAAACTTTACTTCTTTTCGTAACAGTCCAAAAATGGCCGAATATTACTTAAATTCTTCTAAAAGGCCGAAAAATCAAGAAAATAACATAAACATACAAAAAACGCTTCAAATTTTATTTGACTTGCACCAATGATCTTAGAATATCGTGTCGAATAAAAGAACTAAACATTACTTCTTTTCGTAACTGTCCGAAAATGGCCGAATATTACGTAAATTCCCCAAAATTGTCAAGAAATCAAGAAAAATACATAAACAATACAAAAAATGCCTAAAACAATTTCAACTTGCACCAATGACCTTAGAATATCGTGCCGAATTAAGGAACAAAACTTTACTTATGTTGGTAACTGTCCGAAAATGGTCGAATATTACGTAACTGCACCTAAATGGCCAAAAAAACAAGAAAAATACAAAGCAATACAAAATGCCTCAAAAAATTTTGACATGCACCAATGACCTAAGAATATTGTGATGAATAAATAAACAAAACTTTACTTTTTTTCGTACCAGTCCAAAAATGGCCGATTATTACGTAAATTCCTCTAAAAGGACGAAAAAATCAAGAAAATAACATAAACAATACAAAAAACGCTTCAATTTTTTTTTGACTTGCACCAATGACCTTAGAATATCGTGTCGAATAAAAGAATTAAACTTTACTTCTTTTCGTAACTATCTGAAAATGGCTGAATATTACGTAAATTCCCCTAAATTGTCGAGAAATCAAGAAAAATACATAAACAATACAAAAAATGCCTAAAACAATTTCAACTTGCACCAATGACCTTAGAATAACGTGCCGAATAAAAGAACAAAACTTTAATTCTTTTTGTAACTGTTTGAAAATGACCGAATGTTACATAAATGCTCCATAAATGGCCGAAAAATTAAAGAAAAATACATAAACAATACAAAAAACGCCTCAAAAAATTTCAACTTGCACCAATGACCTTAGAATGTTGTAACGAATTAAAAAACAAAACTTTACTTCTTTTCGTGACTGTCCCAAAAATGGCCGAATATTACGTAAATTCCCCTAAATGGCATAAAAATCAAGAAAAATACATAAACAGTACAAAAAATACCACAAAAAAATTTCGACTTGCACCAATGACCTAAGAATGTCAAGACGAATAAAAGAACAAAACTTTACTTTTTTTTCGTAACTGTACGAAAATGGACTAATATTACATAAATTCCCCTAAAAGGAAGAAAAATCAAGAAAAATAATAAACAATACAAAAAAATGCTTCAATTTTTTTTTGAGTTGCACCAATGACCTTATAATATCGTGACGAATAAAGAACTAAACTTTACTTCTTTTCGTAACTGTCCGAAAATGGTCGAATATTATGTAAATACCCCTAAATGGTCGAGAAATCAAGAAAAATACATAAACAATACAAAACCGTCTCAAATTTTTTTTGACTTGCACCAATGATCTAAGAATGTCATGACGAATAAATGAACAAAAATTTACTTCTATTCGTAACTGTGCGAAAATGGCCAAATATTACGTAAATGCCCCTAATGGCCGAAAAATCAAGATAACTACATAAACAATACAAAAAATCCTCAAAAAAATTTGAATTGGACCAATGACCTTAGAATATCGTGACGAATAAAAGAACAAAACTTTACTTATGTTCCTAATTGTCCGAAAATTGCCGAATATTATGTAAATTCCCCTAATTGGATCAAAACTCAAGAAACTCAAGGATGCGGTTACGCACCTTGGACAAATTCAAGGATGCGGTTTCGCACCTTGGCCAAATTATTTTAATAATTAACTTTCATTAATTTAAATCAAGAGATGTAAATAGATATTATTAGGTGTGAGGTACTCGATAAAAGAAGACAATTATGTCTCTAAATGTCAAGATTGAGAATGCAGTTAAGCATTCGATTTGAGATTAATAAAACTCAACAATAGTAATAAATAAGAGCAAATCATGGCTGTAATAATGTATCCAAATAATAATAATAATAATTTAAGTGTAAGTCAATAAAAGCGATCGTGCTAGAACCACGGGACTCAAGGGATGCCTAATACCTTCCCCTCAGTCAACAAAATTTCTTACCCAAATCTCGAATTCGCAGACCAAATAAAGAGTCATTTCCTTTTTATTAGGGATTAAACAAATAGGTGACTTGGAACACCATAACTCAATTCCAAGTGGCAACTCTAAAAAAAAAAAAAATCTCGTAATCAATATCGTCACTTAAATTGGAAAAACCCTTCCACTGGTTGCAAAGAGGGGTGTGACATCTCTAGCGACTCCGCTGAGGACTATAACCAGAATTTGAGCTTTATTATAATGACTTTACTTGATTTTATTATATTATTTCATTGGATATATTATTTTGATGACCTAATGTACTACTTTCTGCTCATTTATTGCTTTGATATTGTTGAATTGTAAATAAGTGTCTTCTCGCGCACCATCTGAGTCTCTAAAAAATAGGGTAGTAGGGAACACAATTATGCATCCCATCTTCTTTTGAGATAAAGTTGGAGTGTCTAGGCACCCAGTGAAGGATTTTAGTCACACATGTTAGGCAGGGTTGGACCAGCGATGAAGTCGGAATAGCGCTGCTATCGATAAGTTGCCCCTCTCTGGTTCGAGTTGTCCACTCGAGTAAGCCAGTCTAGATACCTATCTCCTTCAGGATCGAACCTAGTAAAACTGAAACATAGACCTGCGTATCCCTAGTAGGCTCCGCTTATTTGTATAATTTGCATTTGACTTAGTGGGACTCGCACAGGGGTTGGGTCCATCTAGGATAGGAGACCCTCTTCTTGACCAACATGTGTATTTTATGTGTTATTTGTAAAAAATTATGTGGAAGACCTCGATTGTTGACCGGCTTTAGGTTCCCTCTAAAATAATTTTTTTAATATCCATATATATTATGATTAGTTTTTAATAGTAAAAAAGGGTCAAAATGAAATGATATATATATAGCTATTTATTTCTCAAAATAAAAGTACCCTACAATATATAGGCGTGTCTACCAATATATCCCTAATAATGGGTTAGAATGTCCAATAGTTTTTGGCAAAGTCAATTTCAAAATTTTTAATTTTTCTTATTTTTACACAAAAATTCTTTGATAAGCCATATATATCACTCACTATATTGGCTCGGAGTTTTAATTAGTCATGTTAAGAGTGTGTTATCTTCAACGTTTCATTGATCTATTTACAAGTAATAGTAATTAAAATTCATGATAGTCACTCATAATAATAGATGTGGTTGAAATTTAAACCTTGATTTTAAAGGTGCATTTACTAGAAAATGTTTTCAATCAGACTCATAGAATAAACACTTGCTTAAGGAAATATAAGTTCTTTATCAAAAGAAATTTTCAAATAAATTAGATATTTATTGTCCACATTGCTCTAAGTATGATTTTTCAAGTGACAAATATTTAAAATGTATTCATTTTATAAATACGAGTTGCTTATTTTCCCTTTTCTTAAAGTCTTTATTTGAAAAATACTTTGCATCATTTTATATAAGTTTAACACATCTTTTTTTTCCCTTTCCCAAATATAAGAGATCCATAAATTAAGTATCTTAAATATGACCGTTTCTTGACCCTGCATCTTTTTCCATAGGCACAACATGGTTCATCCCGGTCGTGGAAAGTGTCAGAAAAGGAAAAGAGATTCGAATGTACCACTTCAGGTTGTAGATTGTACTCCCTTGCAGTTGTGGGCATGGTGGAATGACATGGGGTTGATAGAACAAAGCATAATAATCAAATATTTGGGTTTCTTGACTAGAATCATGCAAGTGGAACCTAAGAGAGATGTGATCGAAGCACTGTTGTCCTTTTGGGATCCCACCAACAATGTTTTTCGTTTCTCGAATTTTGAAATGACCCCAACCTTGGAGGACATAGCTATCTTTACCGGGTTTGGAGTAAGGTTACATCATCAGAGGCTTATAGCCCCAAGGGGCATATCCATCAACAAATTTTTTCAACACTTGAACATTTGCAAAGTCAAGGAAAAATCATTAGACAAAGGTTGGATCTCATTACAGTTTTTGTATGATAGGTATGGAAGGGAGGACAGATTAAAGAAATTTAGAAGGACACTCAACAACAAGGGAAGTTTTAAAACATGGAAGAGCATAGGCGTTTTGCTTTTATGGTAGCTTTTTTAGGAACAATGGTTTTTCCAAGAAGAGGCGGAGAGATTAACATCCTTTTGACCGGGGTAGTGAATGTATTAATTGAGAAAAAGAATTATACCATCGTCCCCATGATTTTGGCTGATATCTACCGTGCTCTGACTGTATGCCAGAAAGGGAAACGTTTCTTCGAGGGATGCAACATATTGCTTCAATTATGGATAGTAGAACATATTTACCGACCTCCTACGGTGGCAAGGTTCATTCAGGATCGAAGCGATTACATTACAAGTCATGCCAAATGGGTGGAGAAATACAGGTGTCCGGAAGGGGTCAATGCATGGGTTGAACATTTTCGCTCGCTAACGGAAGATAAGATCACTTGGAATTATCCTTGGTTCCTTTGGGTAGAAGTCATACACATGTCATCTGTTCGCCCTTTTTTATTGTTGATGGGTATTAGGGGTGTGCAACCATATGTACTGCTGCGGGTTTTACGTCAGTTAGGCAGGCGTCAAGTTCTACCTATCACAGAGGATATGAAAGATTTTGTGTCTGAAGTTGGACCAGAGGTTCCCCTTCCTAAAGGATTGACCCAAAAAATTTGGGATGATTGTTTAGTAATGGGAATTGGAACGATGGTTAAAGAACGACACACAGGAGAAACTCACCCGGAATACTCCAATTGGCTTGAGCAACAACCTCGATTAC
>JAJOOF010020912.1:0-11858 GCA_029582545.1 Solanum lignicaule
CTTTCAGATAAATATTTCACCACAACCCATATCCGCTACCATAGACTCCCCAACTCCTCCAAACGATGTCGGAGTTCTTCGAACTGTTTCTTCAGTTTCCCAAATGAAGGCCTAGAAGAAGTAGGGAAATTACCATCCGTCATCAAAGAAGAGAGAAACGTACAGTAACAACAAGATCTGTAGAAAGAAGGGGGAAATACAACTTTAACAACTCTCCAGAAATTCATTAGCAGTGATCAAGAATCTAAACAATCAGCTTATATGAACATGTATTAAACTGATGAAAAACACCCAAGAAAGATTGATACTCATCATGATCAATCAAGATTCACTGCATTAACATAAACCCCAAATAAATTCTTTCAATACTAATCCAAGAAAATGAAAAACCAACAACAAACAACTAGTAATTGAGAATTTGGGGTGTCGAAAAAGAGGATCTTTTTCCTCACCTTTGGGTAAAATTTTTGGAACTGCGTCTCTGTTAGCCATTTCAATCCATGTCTTCTTCTTGAAGAAGCTGAAGATTTCTTTTTTCTGTATGGATTTTTTTTACAATTGTAACTTTTTTCTCAACAAAGTTACAATTTATGGGTGGAAATGTGAAGGAGAGGGAAATAGGGTTTAGCAACTCCTATTTTGATTTGGGGCAAAAACGTATAGTGGTGAGCTTTTTTATTTCATTATGAATTCTTTTTTTGGCCAATTAGTAATTGGAGGGAGTGTTAAATATATTGGAGGGAATACAATATTTTAGTGATAATTTTAGAAAAAAATATAATGCTACACTTGTAAAGTGTTGTTTTTAGAATTATAAAAATAGCACACTTTAAAAGTGTAGTCATATGTGTAAATAAGTATTACCAATTATATCATAATATGACAACACTTATAAATGTAGCCAATACCACTAAAGAGCATGCTTTAAAAGTGTTGCTATTGTTATCGTGGCCAAAAACTAAAAATTAAGGCAACGCTTTAAAAGTGTAACAAAAAATATTTTAGGCAACACTGTACAAGTGTTGTCCAGATTTACTGTGACCTTAGGCCTAAAATGTAGTAGTGTCCGAAGCAAAGAGGTGATGGGTGACCCACTTCTCGGCGGACTCATCGCTCCGGACCTACCTGACGATAACCCGCACCACCTCTTCCTCAAAGGCTGAGAAGAAACCTTGTTTTATCTGCATTTCCCGAAAACATCAAAAGTCCCAACACTTTTTCCCACCAAACAAGGAGACTTAAGGTTACCATGGATGAAATTTCCAAGTCATAAATCAGATAAACGCATAAGAATGGATAATTGAGAATAAGCGACTTAGCTAAACTGATTGAGCAGAAACCTTTGAATGAAATTTAGGGCTATTGTTTTTTTAGAAATTGGGGGGAAATAGAAAATATGGGGGGAGCTTATTATTTTAGCCAAAAATATGGTAGTACTCTTATTTTCTGAAATTCGGGCTAAAAGTTATTGGAGGGAACTCGTTATTTTAGCTTATTTTTTAATGAGTATTTATAGGGAACACTTATAAATATTTGGGGGAAATTTTTGCCATAGATTTCCCAAGTAATATTTGGGAAAAAAATTGGCAATTAATAGCGTTTGTTCATACAATTTGTCATTAGTTGGTAAATATTTTTGGTAAATATCCCAAATTTTCATTTTATTTAGCTTAAATATTTTGTGTGTGCATTTCCATCATTGTGCCGTATGTTTTAAAAATTAAACTTTAATCTTATATAACTTAAAAATTAAATTTTCATCTTATTTAGCTTAAAATAAAATGTTCATCTTATTTAGCTTAAAAATAAGATTTTCATCTTATTTATGCTTAAAAACAAAACTTTCATCTTATTTAGTTTAAAAATAAAACTTTCATCTTTTTTAGCTTAAAAATAAAACTTTCATTTTAAGTTTATTAAAGTAAAAGAAAATTTATTATTAAAGTTATCCACATTTTAATTATAGATAAAATATAATTATTAAGTGAGTAGTAAAAAATTTAATGAAAAATATGTAATTTAGTACTGAAGTGAACATTTTGAGAGAAATCAAAATATAAATAAACATAATAATTACGCAAATAAATTCAGCTTATAATATAATCATAAATAAAAAAATTGTATTTAAATGTAAATTTTTAATAGAAAAATATATTTATCATAAAAACAACAAATAATTAAGGTTGTACAGGCGAGTCCCAATTATAGAATCTTTTAATGGGTAAAGATAACAAATGGGTCAAGACCCAACCCAATTCAAATTTGCTTGAGTCAAGTCCGGTAATGAGTTATAGAACGGGTCAAAACTCAGTCCAACCCAAATTTTACTATGATTTACTTATTTTATTGTTCTTTTTACAATATTTTAGTACCTAATAAAATAATTATTTTTCTTTATAATGGCTATATATAACATATCAAAATTTAAAAAAAGTTCTTTAAGAATATTTTGACAAGATTTCTGTTGATTCATTTTTTGTTACATATCACCTAAATTTTAATGGATTGAAATGAGTTAACCTAATAAATAAGCGGATCAATAACCCATCCAAACTTAAACGGGTTGGGCGAATGGGCTTAATTTTGCCAATCCTAACTTTTGGCAAGCTATATTGTATAATCAGTGTTAGGGTGGAGGTTCGAGATTTCTAAATTTTGAATTCAGTAACTCAAAATTGGTAGTTAAAAGTAGATACCAAATATCAAAATTTTAAATTTCAGTTAGGTATTTGATATTTGGTATCTGGTAAAACTTTTTTCATTTTGTATTTCATTTGTAACTCAAATAATATCATTACTAAATTGAGATTCTGAATTTATTCTCTTAGATATAATAATTTGAGTATTACCTTTAAAACTAAAATATCCACATGAAAATTTTGTATTTTATTTTTATTTTAAAATATTGCTTGAGAGCTTCTCATTGATTATTATTTTTATTATTTTTGCCACTATATATAGTATGATATCAATTACATGATCTTATTAGTATAAGTATGATATTTTTCATATTTCTAAACAATTTCTTATATCAAATTTAAATATTTATCGGTTTACATTGAAATTTTTATTTACTACTTTTTCATTTTCTTGTTCATATGTAGTGTTATTGTGTTAACATTTTGTCATGTGTTTTTAAAAAAAATATTTGTTCACTTATGTCCGTCTATTACTCATCTTTTAATATAGATAAAATTTTAGTTTCTTGCTTTCACAACTCTATTTATTTCTTATCATACTTTTATTTAATTAATCATGTATTCTACGTGATGATGGACTCTAATTGATGATTGCACTGCACAAACAAAGAAGATTAGTGAAAGAAACAGGGAATACATACATGTTTGAAATATATTTTTTTTGATATTTTTTTGTTTTTTATAAAATAATTTTAAAAAAATAAATTTTGTAATAAAATAATATGTAAGATATTTAGAATTATTCCTTATGATTATATATTATGTTATATATTTATAAAAAATATGTTTATAATTTGTCGATTCTATTTCGTATTATTTTGATTTTTTTAAAAAAATAAAAAATAATTCAAATAAAATATTATTGGTATTTTAAAATGTAAGTTTAGATGTTCTTTTAGGGATAAGATTAGTTAATATTTGAAATTCAAATTTTAAATTGATTATTTAATGGTTGTGGGTTCTTTTAATTTATTTATTTTGGATTGGAAGTTTTTTATTTATATTATTAAGTAAGGTTTGCTATATGGATATAATTTAATATATTTTAAAAAATGAAAAAAAAACAACCCCATTTAACGTATGAAGATCCACAATTTTTAAATTATTTTATAATTTTTTTTGATAATCAGTTTTAATTTTTTTTTATATTATTAATTTAAAATAAATTTAGAAAAAATAAAAAAGAAACTACCCCATTTAAAAATAAAAAAATCACACTTCTTCCTTTTTTTTATAATTAAAAGTGAGGCCCTTTAAACCTCATTTATTTAAATCAAAAAGAGAATATATCATCTAAACAAAATAAAACAAAAGAAAAAGCTGAAAGAGAAAGGCAAAACCAAATTAGGCAACTAAAGAAGGAAATAGAAAGTCATCTTCTTCCATCTCTATGCCACAACCATTGATGATCTCCAAGCACCAGTCGCTCGCCGGATATCAACTTTTCAATGTCGTATCTCCACCATTTCAGCTGTTTCCATACTCAAACTTGACTCCAGAGATCAGAAACTATGGAGACCACCCAATCTGAGAAAATGCTACTCTTGGGTGCTGCTATAAAATGCTCCAGGTAAGACTTGAAAAGCATTATATATGAACTAGAACTCCTTTTCTGTAGTCTAATCTTTGATGGGTTGAATTCCACAAAGAGATAAATACCACCATCTAAATTTAGACCTTTGAATTGGAAAACTAACTCATTGTTGCTTATACGATTTATGGGTTTGCAAAAAAATTGGATTGGACTTGTGGAGGATGCAGATAGGGGCTATCAACAATCGAATACACCACTAAGAACTTCAGAGTCTTGATTTCGTACCACTTTGGACACCCCTATGCTCTCACCAGGTGCATGGTACAGTTAACCAACCGAAATATCTTCAAACTTTAAAAGTTTGCTAAAGTTATGCATCAATTGTAAACTCCTTCATGCTTCTTATCGGTACCTGTATATCTTATTGTTGTGTAGTACTTTGTGAACTAGATAATCAAATTAGTACCTGGCGAATCTGTCTGCTTGATTCTTATGTATGGAGTGTTACATTTTTCTAAATTTATTATCTTCTTGGCTGTTGTTGGGACTTCATGGAAAGAATTGAACTCATAATTACCTGCAAAAACAAAAACTAGGTTAGCAAAAAAAATCAGCAGAGTATTTCCCTCCCTGAAGGAGTGGTATACTCTTACTGATATAGAATTTCTGATTCTATTGATGGAGTTGACCTCCATTGTCACACTCCAAGGTGACTCCCACTCTCCATTAAGAATATTAACCATTGACAAAGAGTTAGCCTCAATAATAATTTGTTGAAAATGTTTGTCTAAACAGTATTGCAGACCCTCTCTAATTGCAATTGCCTCAGCCATCAAGTTAGAAGAATCAACCAACTTCACACCCTTAGCCCCTACTAGATTACCATTATAATCTCTCACACAAAAAGCAGTAGAACTAGGACCAGGATTACCCTTGGAAGTATCTAAGATGGGTAACCCTCCTATCTTTTCTTCCTCGTTTAAAACTATATTAAAATCACCCCTAATCAACCAAGGCCTATCTATACGATCTACAACCTGATATAGATCCTCCCACAAGTTCGACCTTTGCATAGCATCACACTTAGCATATACAATTGTAACATAAAAGGCTCAATTAATGCAACAAAAGTGAAGTGGTGAACCTTATGCAACATTTGGACCCTTTGAAAAGCTTGTTGTGACTTCACTGATCTAATATTCCAAATAAAGGCCTTCATCATTAATGAGATATAGCTTTATTTCTCTTTGGTTGAACTCTGATTGGTTGCGTACTCTCACCACTGCCCTGCTTCTTTCCTTTTCTAGCTGTCATCTCTCTCAATCTCGACTATAGGGCTTCAGATTTTTTGGGATCGTGAAGAACAACACCATCCGGGATGTCGAAATGAGGACGATGAGGTTCCGCCGGGAACAAGTTGAGAATGTCAGTGGGTCTGCCGGTGGCAGCGACGGTGAACTGCGCCGATAACACTGGTGCGAAGAAACTGTACATCATTTCCGTGAAAGGGATCAAGGGAAGGCTTAACATGTTGCCTTCGACTTGTGTTGGAGATATGGTAATGGCTACTGTGAAGAAGGGTAAGCTAGTTCTCAAGAAGAAGGTTATGCCTGCTGTCATTGTTCGTCAGCGCAAGCCATGGTGTTAGTTTCGCTCTTTCCGTCCATCACTAGCCAAGGTTCATTTGAGTTCGAGGTCACCAGTGAAGTCGCTTGTGGTGGAATAGCTTATTTCAGCTTGTCATTGTCTCAGTCACTGCTCATAACGAGGTAAAGCACTCTTAGCTCTTTTCTTGATTTAGTTTGCACTAAATGTTTGATAATGATGTGTTCTTTGATTGTTTCTAAGATTCTCTTGCGTGATGTGTTTAAGTCTAACTTTCATTCTTAATCTTCATCTTATTTTCATTGAGATTGGTAGTGTAGGTTTCGTTTCTAATATCACTTAGTGTATATTTTGAAATTATTTCTCTGTTTGTAGTCTTCATAACTCATGGTCACTATGTCTGCCTCATGTTTTAGCTTGTTTCACTGGTTCATCATGATATTGTTCTGTTCTTATATTGTTGAAATAATATTCATGCTTTCGTTATGTGTTTAGAGGGTGCCGAATGAGTTATCCAGTTGGTCATCCTCTAGTTCAGACATGGAGGTCGGCGATCTATCATCGGAGTTTCCCTCACTTTCTGAACTAGTGAGGTGGGTGGCATAGATTCCCATACTATTGGAGCTCTCCTCCACTAACGTTGGCACCATGGGCCCCTTTCACCTTTCCTTTTCCTCCTATTGGAGGAAGTTTGGCCTGTGCATTCTGGGAAGATGTAGAACCCTCGTTAATAACAATACCCCTTGCATGCTTACGGGGTGGTTGGTTTCTACTTGCAACCTTTGGTCTAGCCATACTTGCAAAACAACATCAAATAGACAAATATGTTAGAAACAATTCAAAAAATTATCAATTTTGGAAAATATGCAGGAAAGCTCGCCGACCTATTTGGCGAACCAGATTAGGCTCGCCGAATGTTCCAGAATAAAAGTTCTCAAGGACTTTCGGTGAATCGCTGAAACCCATTCGGCGAACTAGAAGTAGCTCGCGGAATGTTACTGAACAATTTCTAAATAATAGGGGCAGAAGGGCGATCTAATAGTCATTCGGCAAGATGCGAGTGAACTCAGTGAGCTCAGG
Source organism: Solanum lignicaule (assembly GCA_029582545.1). Lineage (NCBI taxonomy): Eukaryota > Viridiplantae > Streptophyta > Magnoliopsida > Solanales > Solanaceae > Solanum > Solanum lignicaule. Next base: position 6,919 of record JAJOOF010020912.1, read on the forward strand.
CATATCGCTGAATAATACAGAATAATTCCAACAATTTTGAAGAATAAAAAGGCGATCTAGGGGTTGTTGGGCGAACAGCCGAACCATTCGGCGAGCTCGACTAAGCTCCCTGAAAGGTCCTTCGTGGCAGATTTTGACCCCGACCTTCAATTTCTAACCTGCAGCCCATTATAATAAAATTAAACACCTATTCTATACAATTAAACCCAGACCCATGGTATTAATGACTTCGGGGTACTCTGACTTCCCCAAATTTGTCCAAAATTTACCAATCTACGCCTTTTGCCCTTAAGAATAACGTCACCCGCTCAATCATTAGCCAAAATCAGTCAATCAAAGCAATTGGGTTTACTTAAACTTCACCCATACCACACCCAACATTTAATCAACACACACCCACAATTTTATCATGCATGCACACGGGGTTTGACAATTAAAGGTTAAAATAAGCATAATCAGAGTACGATAAGGCACAAATAAACCACTATCAATCAAACAATTATTATTACGCAAACAATTCAACGGGGAAAAAATCATGCATTTGAAAGTACAAAAAATAAAGACGGTGTTCAGATAACTAACCTCAATAGTAGACAATTAACCATTAGGCTAGCAATTTGAAGCAAAATGCATCATATTCTCCCCCCGATCAATTGATCCCACACAAGAATGCAAGAAAAACAAGTAACGAAATCTAAAGTATGGTTGTGAAAGTGTAAAAGTCCAAAAATATGAAATGAGTGAGGTTTTTGAATTTAAAAATAGTTCATCCCTTCATGACTCTTTAGCTCACGCACTAGTCTGCGATGGTCAGCTATGTCGCTGACCATTCGACGATGTGTTGAATGACTCTTTTATCCACCGAGTTTGACAGAACCTCTAGCTAACTAGTTGGTCCAAATGGCAATCCAGATCGGGCTCACCGACCTGTTCGATGAGTCACCGACTGGTACCTGGGCTCGCCTAATTGCTCATTTTCCCAAAATTTTGAATTTTCAACCTACACATTCAACACCCGTTATTCAAACAACACTATTAAAAGCTGAAAAACTTGAGTTGCCTCCCAAGAAGCGCCTTATTTAACATCGTGGCATAATGGAGATACTTATTTTATGATTCATTCTTAGGGTTGGCCATGGTGTCACTCGGTAATCCTCTTTTTGGCCTTGGATTCAAATGAGTCGAGATTCGACCCATTAGTGTTTCCAGCTATTTAATGGACACTGAGTGAGAAGTAACGATCTAGTTTAGAGTTGAGACGTCCTCTTTCATTTCCTTAAGCAATTTGTCCGACCCTTCCACTTTATTGAGAATGTGTGCAAGCATATCTTCAGTGTGGAAATTTTCTGGATCAGATCTTTGCTCTTTTGGCTTTTGACGCTCATGTGGAGGTATATCTTTCTCTTTGTCACCATCTCGCTCCCTCAAGTTTGTACCATGGTCCTGCCATTCCCTATCACGGTCCTTCCAACATTCATCACGCTCTCTATTCCAACCTTGGTTTCCTCCTGGCCTTGAATAATTTTGGCGGAAACCCCCTCTTTGATTTACTAGAAAGTATACTTCTTCATTGTACAAAGCTTCAAAGTGTGCATCATCGGGATTTGGTCCGCTAACTCCAACTGCATTCACGGCCTTAGAACCACTACCCATGATACATGTTTTGACAAAAGATCCATCCGGGTCATCATTTTAGCCATGCTTTCATCCCGCTCTTGGCCTTTTTCTATTTGTTCCTTCGTCATCTTGAAAGTCAAAGGAGACACTTGATCTTCCCTAGTGTTCCAAGCACGGTTTATCTTCGTTATTCCATCAAGGAGAGTAGAATCTATTTCAAAAGGTTGTTGCATAATTCCTCCTTTGAAAAGTTTATCAGCCACACCCTTGTTGACTGAGTCTAGACTCCAACAAAAATGTTGTAACAATACGTTGTTCGGGAGTCCATGAGTTGGACATTGGAGCAATAGCTTCTGAAACCTCAGCCATGTCTCATGGATTGGTTCACCATCCAAGCGTTTGAAAACCTGAATATTATCTCTCAATGCAATCATCTTCGAGAGAGGAAAAAATCTTATGTAGAATGCTTCAGTAAGCTCTTCCCAAGAAGTAATCAAGTCCCTTGGTAAGTCAACTAACCACTTCGTCGCTTCCCCCATCACCAAAAAAGGGAACAACCGAAGTCGGACTGACTCCTGTGACATATTTTTGAACAAAAAGGGACCACACACGTCAAAAAAATTTCGTATATGGTCATGGGGATCCTCACGCACCTGCCCTCCGAATAAACCTTTTATTTGCAATAGCTGCAACATCGTGTTAGTCACATGGAATATCGCATTTCCCATCACCAGAGCTCAAGTAATAGCACCACACTACCCAATTGATCTTTATTGACACCATTCAAGTTACCGATGTCATCTTGCTGTCCAAGTTGGCTAGCGTTACTCCCGTTCACGCTTATCTCATCACTTGTTCAAGAGCAGCCAACAAAAAATACACAAAAAAGTAAATAGATTCAATTATAAACAATATTAGATCATAACTAAACTTCACTAAAAGAATTCTAAATCCCACTCCCGGCAGCGGCGCCATTTTTTGATAACGTTCAACTACACGTCATCCAATTCTAAGTGTAGGCGATCACAATCTAGTATAAACCCAACAAAGAGTTGGGGTCGTTTCCATAGGAAGTGATACGATATAGAATTTAATTACAAAATGAAAAACGTGTTCTAATTAGTTGTAGAAATATAATTTATCGAAACAATCAAAACAAATTGAAGGGATAGACAACTAGTGTCAAATGAAGAATTAGGTTTGTAAATTAACAACTACGAAGATAGGGGAGTAAACAAGTAGAGAGGGATCCTTGGGGATGTGATCGATTAATTGCCAATTTCACTATACGGGTGATTCCTAATTACTAAAAGTCATTGAATATTAGTTGGTAGGCTAGACTATAGATGCAATAGCCATCTCTTAATCAACTAACACGATTCAAGCGAGTTCTCTCGTACCTCGACAAGCATAACAATTATAAACAACCCAAAACCTCAATTTACCTACTCTCTCGAGCTAGATAGGTAGGATTGAATTAAGATTCACTTTGTCAAGCTGAATCTGCAACAACCCAATAACTACAATCATCAATTGATAAGCTTAATTCTAAAACCTCTTTCTCAAGCAAGCATGGAATACTAGGCTAGAACTGCATTTGCAACTACAATTCATGAGTTAAAACTTAGTTATCAATTGAACCCGCTCCAAAACAACAATTAAATCAGTAATTACTAATACCCATAAGCTAATTGAGATAATTAATCGCATAATCACACCGCCAAATGGGGGTTTTAGCCACACATTATAAAAAGCAGGAAAATATTACCAACTATGTTCTCCATGAGCTGGGTAAAGAATTCCAAGTCTTCATAATGCTTCAAATCAACTAAAAATCAAAACCCACCTAAAATAATACTAAAAAAATAATCTAAGAACAATGTTTGGGATCAAGAACTCAAAGTAAGAACTCTCAAATACTCAGAATATTCTCTCCAAATTTTAGAACTTTTTAAACCCTTTTAAAATTTTGCATTTATACTCTTCCAGATTTTCAGTTTTTGGATCGATTGGTGAAATTAGTCAAGCATCGCCGACCAGGTTGGTGTTGCGCCAAGTGTCCCTCTCAATAGTCGTCTTGACTTGCCTCTTCACCATTCAAACCCAGTAACTTTAGGTGATCAGGATACTTGTCGCCGATTCATTCCGTGGTTTGCCGAAGGTCCATTTCCATCGTTGAGTTGGCTTTTCCCCAGAACTGGCACGCTGTAAGTTTTGGCTATCTGAAATACCACTCGGCTAGTCGCTGAGTGGTCTTGGCGATTGTCAACTTTCATTATCTTTAACTTTTTTAGCTTTTCCGCTCCTTTTTGCCCAATAATGTTCTTGCCTTGCTCTTTTTCCTTCATACCTGCAAATTAGCACTTAAACATCAGTTCTAAGCATAAAATAGGCATCAAGGACACTAATACTATGAATAATAAGCCCTAAATAAGTCAAAATCCCAGACTCATCATCTCCTCCGGTCACAAGGACCAATTTTTGTGAGGATTTTATTGCAAGATTTATCGCTCACAGCATCAGAGATTGCCTCCTGGATCAGTTCTCCAGGTTGGAGCAGGCTCTATGAAGGTTTTAGAATATGAGGCGTGGTTTTATGAGCTCTACCATGATTCCACCAAGATTTTACCTACTGAGGAGGAGAGAGTCTGATGTTTTATTCATGGGTTGAGGCTTCAACTTCGGATTGAGACTCAGTTCATGGTTTCCACATGTTTCTCTTTTCTGAATGTTGTTTATCACTCCCGCACTATTGAGGAGCTGCATCGTGAGGTCCAATAGGGCAGGGACAAAAGAGCCAGAGATGACGTAGAAATAGCAGGTCCTGTTCCAGGCAGAGGGTCTCCTTTGAAAGGGCTAGGCATAAGTATTAACAGGGCCAGTACAACCTACCAGTGCTGGCCTTATTGCTGGCATTTGAGGCGAACCTTTATAGCCGTAGTGAGATTGGCTCAAGTCAGAGCCATGCGTCCCACTCTTATGCTTTAGCCTGTGGTTGTCGTTCTTCTTGGGGCAAATAATCGTTGAGTTATTTTGACTGTGGTGAGTTGGGAAAATGGTCCAGAGATTGTCTTATGATCAGGCGCATTTCTCATGCTCCACAAACAGCTCCACCAGCAGCACCTCTAGCTAGGGGTCGAAGATAGTGTCAGGACCATCGTGGTGGTTATCATGGTTGTAACGACTCGGAAAATGATAGAGTGAAACTAGAGCCTCACATGTGAGTTTGGAGTCGAGAACTTAATGAAATGATTATATTTGAATTTGACCCAAAAAAAAGTTCTTAAAAATGTGCTTCGGAAGTTACCGGAAACTTGTTTAGC
>JAJOOF010020913.1:0-15974 GCA_029582545.1 Solanum lignicaule
AAGAACCCTAACTCTTACTCTTTTAAAATGGAACAAAAATGATCCACAATCAGCCTAACACAACAATATAACCTCAAAAGAAATGATTTGTGAAAAGACCAAAATGCCCTTAAATTTCCGGACGGATCCCCTGACAACTGCCCAACTTTCAAAGGGCATAACTCGCTCATACGAACTCGAAATCGAGCAAACTCGGTGGAGTTGGAAAGATCATTCTACGAACTTCGCAACCATAACTTGAAATACTCCTAAATCATCCTGAGCTAGAAGTTATGACTGCTCAAAGTTGGCCAAAAAAACTCACTTTTTCCATACTTAGCCAAATTCCAGATTTTTAAAATTCTTTCCAAAAATGATTATTTCCAATTCTAAGCCTCTTCAAAGCTATTTCAAATTGTCGGATGTTACAGTTAAAAGTTTAATCCTTTTGTGATTACCAGTCTATAGTCACAAATTGCTTGAAGATAGTGGAAGTTGTTGAGAAATCACGTGTGACAGGTCCTGGTTTCTCCTCCCTTGAGCAAAGGAAGTTTCCACGTAAACATACTTTGCTCATTACTTAAAGTTATTTGTTTTTCACTGTTCTTATTATTGTCAAGGGACTTGGTCTCTTGACTTGTGGTGGACTCATACAAGCCATCAAAAGTTGTTGAAGTTATTAATGGTAATTAATTAAGTTGCTCGCATTTCTGAATCAATATGTTGAAGTTATTAATGGTAATTAAGCCGTCCAAGAAAGTACATTTATCGGATAGATGCATGCTTACCTGATAGAGTAATGAGCAATTTGTTGACTTCAGTTAATGTTTATTATACTAAATAATGCATTTTAGGAGCAAGTCTGAATTCTTTAGACTGCGAAGCTCATCTACAACTCTATTGGGGAGGAAACAGAAAGAAGTGTTGCTTTCCATTATTGCCTTCCAAGTTCCAGATATCTGGTGTTAGTACTACTGCATTTTTATCTATTCGTATAGTAACTCAGACACTCAGTCATGCATAATAAGTATATATGCTGAAATGATAGGGTGTTTGTTAGAGGAGGAATTAAGGAGTTCTTTTTCTTACTTTTACAGTTAATCAGTATGATGAAAAAAAGGTTTATAATGTTGAGTTATAAAAAGTTCAAGTGTTCAGTTGACAAAGTGGGGAGTGTAGGCCTGTAGGGGTTCGGATAACAATCTAGGACAAGTACAAGGGTCTCCCAAGCCATTCCGCCTTGAGAAGAAAAGGAACCTACATTAGAACATTCAATACGGAAGAAAACATAGGGATAGTACAGCAAGAGGCAATCTAATGCCATTATTAGTAGACTGGATTTTGGATCAACTTGGATTGTATGTAGAATGCATGATACGAGAACTATCTGAATTGGGGGTTTTTCCATAGGCATCTATTGGAACTGTGTAAAGATCTGATAAATCATTCTCTTCGTGGAGATGTTGATTAGACCAAGAGACTCCAGTTACCTTCCTCAAACCCTCCAGTTGAATAGCCACTTCCTTCATTGTAGGCCTATCTTCTCCGTGCAACTGAAGACAGTTCTTCACTAGCTCAGCTATCTGTTGAAGTTGCTCAAGATTCCCTTCTCGCAAAACACGACGATCAATAATTTGAAATAAGCTATTGTTATCCACGGACGAAACAAAATAATCAGCCAAATTCTTTTGCTCGTCATTTCTATCTCCAGAAACTGGTTTTAACCCCGTTAGAAGTTCTGCCAAAACTACTCCAAAGCTGTAAACATCACTTTTATCTGTCAATTGACTTTTGAAAAAATATTCAGGATCCAAGTACCCAAATGTATCTTGAACTAATGTAGCTACACGTGTTTGATCCAGAGGGATGAGCCTTGAAGTTCCAAAATCAGCCACTTTAGCTGTGGAAAAATTATCTAACAATATGTTGGAAGACTTGACATCTCGATGAATTATAGGCATGGAGGCAAATGAATGAAGGTAAGCAAGTGCAGTGGCTGTCTCTATGGCAATTCTCAACCGATTTTGCCAATTGAACCAACCCCCTCCACGTTGATTGTGAATGTGCTCATAAAGAGTTCCTTCAGATACATACTCATAAACCAATAAAGGAACTTCATCTTCCAAACAACACCCGAAGAGCTTCACCACGTTTCGATGGTTGATTTGAGTGAGAATAAGCACTTCATTGATAAACTGCTCAATTTGGCTCTCATCCACAATTCTAGATTTTTTAATTGCAACTATGCGATTATCACTTAGCACACCTCTATATACAATCGCATTGCCACCACGACCAAGAATTCTGTCATGGGCATAATTGTCTGTAGCTTTCTTGAGCTCCTCAGCTGTGAAAATTTTTGTTGCTTTCACACCACCGTCGTTAGTGGAGATTCTGTGTTTCAATAATAAACCACCATTTTGTTGGAAGAATTTCTCCCTGACTTCAATCAATTTCCTTTTCCTTATTCTGAAACAGAGCCAAATTGTTCCAACCACTAGGGATATAAAGCCAACAGCTCCTATACCTGTGTATCAAGTGGTTGTTTCAAACCACATATAAAAGAAATTCTTTATTATGCAAACATTGTCCAGAATCCTGAAAGTATACCAAGATATTTACCTACGGAGAACTTGATCCATGGAAACTGATTAGGGTAGGGAGCAATACAACCACGACCATCCTTTTTGCCGTCACCAGTATATCCATGGGGACAAGAACAATTGTAACTTCCTGGAGTATTTATGCAGATCTTTTCACACAAACTGTCATCATTTGGATGATCAGCACATTCATCAATATCTGATAAAGATCAAATCAATATAATATCGTCAAATTAATGCATGAAAGTTACATTCTTGAATATTTTGGTGACGCTTTCTGTTGAATACACTTCACAGTTCAGACTTAAAGTTATGTTTACACCGTATGAGAAATAATTCTAAAGAAGGGGACCAAACAACTTTTATAGATTTTCATTTTTAGTATAACATCAACGTAACAATAATGTTATGAAGCAATATAGACATTTATCTAATCCATCCATTGACCAAAACATGTGTCACCTTTTAACTTCATGAAAAATTGAAACATTACTTATACCTTGACAGCCTTGATTGAGATAAGGATTGCCATGATAACCTGGATTACAGCTGCAGCGATAGCCACCAAGACCAGTATCAGAATCAATGCAGTAGCTATTTTCAGTGCAAGCATAATCCACTGTTTTCCGAGCTTGCATGCAAGTAATATTCCCGATGGCCCAGTCCAGCACAATGGGCACAGTGGCCTTTAGCCTCTCAAAAAAATAATCAACAATTAGAACATCACCTAGATCTGGCAGGCCCTGGAAACGAAAGCGATCTGCCTCGCCCAGAAATGCATTCCCACATGAATTAAATGACCAAACGTCGGTATGGTTTCCGGTGCTAGACATGGTTGTGTTATAGTATTTCAAGCCCTTAGGAATCTGTTTCTGGCAGCAGCCTTTTCCCATACACTCTCCTCCGTTCATCACATCCTCTTTGCTTGTACAGCTGACACTGCAGCCATACTCAAAGTTGTTAGGCCCCGAGATGGAACCATAGTCATCGCAACCAACTACAGTAAACCTGTTCAGCGCAGAGAAACTATACGGACTTGATTCTAAAAATGTGATGGAAACCATATCCTGATCGAGCAGATCTCCGGTGGAGTCGTAACATCTCCAACCAAAGTCACTGGAGATGCGCAATTCAGCATCCGAAATGTCGTACACTTCATTATTGTACTTTCCTATAAGGGCTTTCTGAGAACCATTAATATAAATGTTGCAGTCAATTTCGAACCCCGAATCAAAAGCACAGCCTGAGCCAATACCGAATGGGTACGGAACCGTTAAGTTCCCACACTTCTTAGGGCATCCTGGTTTTGTTACATTGATGCTGGTGCTATTAGTGGTACTGGTTTGGACAGTTGCTAATGTGAGTATTAGCCCATGACAAGCAATGAAATGAAACAAACTCATTTGTTTTAAGTCCATATGATATGTTACAATTTTGAGTTTCCAAGTTGATGTCAACTGATCTAGTTCGAGTCACAACTTTTATTTCTCTTTTTTTTATATATATAGCCACAAACTGAGGAACTTGGGGTGGTCCAGCTCCAACTTGTGCTTTTTCATTGGTTGCACATATGACTTATTCTGGCTGCTATATTTACTTTTGTGGCATCCTATAAAATCAATTCGAGTATATTTCATGCGAATTGTCACGTTATATGTATAGGAGATGTGTATCTACTTGTTCAATTTTATACAAGTTTAATATTTACTTGTTAAACTACAAGTAACATGATTTTTTTGTGACAATTTTTGTGGTGACATACACTTGTCACAAAAGTAAGGATTTTTGTGCTGACTTTAAGCAAATCGTAGCAAAAGGGGATAGTTTTAGGAGCGACATAAATATCAGTTGAGGTCAAGTTAAAAAGCACTATTACGCCTAAAAAATCTGTTGTACTTGAATACTTCTACATTTAGATAGTAGTGATGACACATCTAGTTGATATACTAAGATGCAAAGAGTTGGGGTCAATCATGCTAATGGGGCATGGTTCATATTAATGCTGACGACTAGTTCAAAATTGAACTTAAGAGGGACGACCCAGCTTGCCTTGGTATGTGTGGATAAAAATGAAGTTGAAGCCCAATGCATTAATTGAAGGATAGACTACTATTGCTTAATCAAAGTATTAAATTGACATATTACTAACTACTTAGAAATTTTGTAGAGCTTCAACATCGCAATTAAAATTAACATACAACTCAGTCAACTAATTTAAGACCATGGTGGGTCACAAGTAGATGTGTACACAGTTGGTTCAGACTTTTCAAATACCATACAAAATAATTGTGGCGTTTTTTTTATTCTATGAATTAAATCAAATACTTAAAGTTGGGATACTCAACCTCGAGTTTTTTTTTATATAATCTTGGTACAAAATATATCTATTTCATTGTTTTATAATGGGAAAATGCATAAATACCCCCAGCCTATGCCCAAAATCCCTGAGACACACCTAACCTTTACTAAGGTCCTATTACCCCTCCGAACTTATTTTATATATAATTTTCTACCCCTTTTTGGCCTACGTGGCACTATCTTGTGGGCCCAGCGCATGTTGATAATTTTTCAAGGATAGTGCCACGTAGGCTGAAAAGGGATAGAAAATTATATATAAAATAAGTTCGGGGGTAATAGGACCTTAGTAAATGTTAGGTGTGTCTCAGGGATTTTGGGCATAGACTGGGGGTACTTATGCATTTTCCCTTTTATAATTCTATTAAGATACAATCATTTAAGGTATTTCGTACAACTCACAAATTAAGCAATTGAGTCTGAATTTGTCATGATAAGGCATATCCATATTCATTTAATATTTTTGAGAAGATTAGATTTATGTCCTCCTCCTAAATGTATTCACTTTTTGGATTTTAACTAACAAAGTAGGAATCATTGTCAAACCTCCCGTTGCCCCAAGATGGCGCTAAAAAAAAAACAAACTATGAAATGATTGATAACGTTGTTCAGTGAAAAAGATGATAAAATCACATTAAATAAATTATTAATTAATAAGCCCTAACGAAAATGATCATAATCGAAAAATACTAAATTGTGCCAAAATAAGTGCGACTAATAAGTAATTAATTACCTAACTAAATATTAAAATTAAATAAAAGTAAAATATTATTATCCATCTAATTTGATTTTTGGAGTATGTCGGGTTGAATCATTCTTTTTAATTGAATTTGTATTTAGATAAAAAAAAAAATGCCCATTGAAAATTGAATTTTCAGGTAATTTTTATGTTAGAAAAAATAGGGAAAATTAACAAACTAGTCAAAATCCCTTACATAGTTAGCTAAAACATCTACATTTTAAAATAATTATTTAAAATGTCATTATGTCATTATTTTAGAAAATTTAATGTATCCTAATATAATTAATTTACTATCCTTTTATTCTCAAATCTGTTACCTAGTTTGACTCTACTACCAATTAAAAGTAAAAAAAAAAACCCACATTATTCTAATATTCTCTCTCTGGGTTTTTATCCCAAATCTCTCCACTCTCTACTGTTTCCACCATTGTTATCTCCTTTACTTGTTTAAGAATTTCTTTGACTTATACGATTTCAACAACTTGCAATTCTTCGTGCAAATTGGGGTATATATAATATCCGATTTTGCTTTCTCCTACGTATGAATAGGAGTTGGATCTGGTCCACCACTTTTTTGCTTATCGGGCTTTTTTATGTCGGGTTTCAGATCTCCGCCGCCGTTAGAGAGATGGTTCCAAAAAGACTCTTCTTGAATCCATGGAACTTGATGAATCAATTGTCGGATCGAAGTTTTTAAGTGTCCATTCATTCTCAATTCTAAATAACCAAAACATAATTGATTTATGTATTCATTATTTAGGTATTCATCCTAATTGCATATGTAGAACAATTTTTTTTATTTTACTTTGCTTATTTTGTATTTACAATATCACTTTGTATACCAAATAGTTTGTATTTTGATTTGATTTTGTATTCGTCCTGATGGTATACCATCAAGTTTTGTATTTATATTTAATTTCGTATTCATCCTCAATTCTAATTAACCAAAATACAGTTTATTTATGTTATATTGGTATTCATCCTAATTGCATCAGAGATTTTGTATTTTATTTTGCTCATTTTGTATTTTCAATATCACTTTGTATACTAGATAGTTTGTATTTAGATTTGATTTTATATTCATTTTCAATTTTAAATAACCAAAATACAGTTTATTTGTGTATTCATTATATAAGTATTCATACTAATTGCATTAGTAAAATAGATTTTGTATTTTATTTGACTCATTTTGTATTTCAATACCACTTTGTATACCAACTAGTTTGTATTTAGATTTGAATTCGTTTTCGAGTATTTATCGTGCTCAGTTTGTATTTCATTATCACTTTGTATTCTATTCTCAATTTAAATGTCAACAAATTTGTATTACTTTATTATCATGTAGTCATCATAATTGTATGTCACTCGCAATTTATATTTCAATTACATTTTAAAATAATAACACACAAAATCATATTTAAAGAAGTTCATCCGAATACATTTAAGATAAAATCATATTTAAAAAAGTTTAAACAAGTAAGGATCAAAATCTAAGGGAAATTTTTTCTACTTTTTTTGAAATATTTTCTCCCATGATTAACTCCATTTTGTTATTGAAAATTTATATTCTTTCAAATTAACTAAATACAGTCAGCATTATAACAAACCAAAATATTGACATTTTAAATAAATATTGAAAGTGTTGACAAGGAATTCTATTTGATGCTAAAATATTGTTGTTTTGAAAATTTTCCTGAAAAATATAGTTAAATATCTCCGAACATTTATTTTTAAAAAAGGTCATAATTATGTGGCAAATATGTTATATTTACTATAATACATAAATATGACTTTTAACTTGACCTTATTTTATATTTATGTCCTTCAACTTTGGGTATACACAAACAAACATTAAACTTGTATAAAGTTGACAAGTAGACACATGAGTAGTACGTGACATAATACATGTAGGACATAAAATTGAAATGTAGAATGTCACGTAAGACGCATGTGTCTGTTTGTTGACTTTTATATAAATTTAAATATTTATTTGTGCACACCTAAAGTACGAGGACATACATGTGAGTTAATGTCAAATTAAAGTGTATTATGCCTAATTGTTATCCTATCCACTCACTAGTTTTTGGAACATGTGTTGCACGTTTGTCCCTTGTAATTACTACAAGATTTCTATATAATTAAAAAAATGAATTTGATAATAGAAAATATGTGTGTATTTCATGCTACTTAGTATAAATATTTGTAAATGATTTAAATACAATTACAATATGTATAAATAATTATTCATATAATTAAGTAATCAAAAGAGAAGGAGTGTAACACCAAATTAAAGCTTAACAATTTGGCAATCATATCAAATAGTTTTAAGAAATTGTATCATTTTGATATTTAGATTTCACATGAGTTATTAGTTGTGAAGATGTCATATAATGTTTGAAGAGAATATATAAAAATTTATCAATATCTATTACATTATTATAGCATCACGATAAATTATACAACTTCAGATGTACATTATGTTCATCCCACAAATATTAAAAAACAAGATGAAATAGAGTAGATTAAAAACAATAAAATAGATAATGAATTCTAAAACTTTTAAGTAACAAAAATTCAAGAGAGAAACAACTCTAGATTAAAAGAATGGAGGAACTTCCTCAATAACTAACAAAAGCATAAATAGATTTACCTCTTTTTTGTTGCATATGTGATGAACAATAACATCCATCAGCAATCGTCCATCAACAATTATACATTAGAATAACTAAGTGTATGCATTAACATAAAGTGACTATGATGAACAATATAATTACATCCACCAATAATCATCCATCAACAATTATACATCGGAATAACAAAGTGTATGCATTAATATAAAGTGATTTTGAAAACAACTTTTTGGTATATATAATAATAAGTCAGGAATTATAAAAGTCATTTAAAAATTAATGATATACATAACATTTATGAGAATCAAATTGGTTAAAGTTGGGATATGTAAAGTTTTTGACTATAATCTAAATATGTGTGCCATATTAAGATAATGTCTGGTAATTGAAAGGACATTTTGTTGTTTAATGTTTAAGGATATTTCAGTTTTTAAAGGATATAATTTACTACTCCCTCCGTCCCATTTTATGTGAGGTAGTTTGGCTCGACACGGAGTTTAAGAAAGAAGGGAAGACTTTTAAAACTTGTGGTCCAAAATGAATGATAGAAATTTGTGTGACTATAAATAATTTCTCTAAGGATAAAATAGACATTTTATAGTTGAAAAGTTACTTAATATAGAAATGTGTCATTCTTTTTTGGACTGACTAAAAAGGAAAGTAAGTCACATAAATTGGGACAGAGGGAGTATCTTTTACTGTTATGAAACACTTCATCTACCAAACTTAATTTTAGAATTCTTTGAATTAATTCTATCGAGAAATTTAATGAATTAATACCATATAATTATTATTTAATATTTTATTACTTAGTTTTTTTAATAATAACACTTCATCTACCAAACTCCATTTTAGAATTCCGTGAATTGAAATTCTACCTAGAAATATAATGGATTAATACCATATAATTGTTATTTAATCTTTTATTAATTAATTTTTTAAATAATATTTAAATTTAGTGAAGGGGTAAAATCGTAATCCAACTTTGAAGTTAAGATCTTTTCACTTATAATAATATATGAATGAATATGAATATGAATATGATAATAGAATTATTTGTCCATACAAAATTTGAATATTCTACAAACAGAAACTCTAATTGGTATCTCCCTCGACCATGGATGCCTATTGCCGTTAGCCTGTTGTCATCTCAGTATCCTTCTGTGCTTCAACCTATTAAGCTCCATCGCTGTGTAAAGATTATTTGCAGCGATAGTTGAAGGTTTTAGTTTCTTCTTTCTCCTTCTTAGTGCCAAAAATCTGTTGATTTGTGATGTTACTTTCTCTTCCTATTTGCTTAGTGAAGTCCCAGCGGAAAATTAGCTGAATTTGTGTCTTCTCTGAGAATACTGTGAAAGCAGTATTTACTTGAACTTTTTACCTGTGAAATAGTTTGCGTTGTTTATTCTACTAGATCTCTATCAATTGCCCTTGCAGCGGGTTGAACATTAGTTCCTGGTTTATGGTGTGTGATAGTGTGATTTTCTTCCTCTTATGGAGTGTGTTCGATGCGTCCAGGAGTGTTATAAAACCATTTTGTGGAGATAGCGAATTACCTTTGGGACTAGGAATTTGGGGTTAAATAACGCGTGGGTTGGTTTTGTATAAAATATATTCACAATTTGTTTCAAATGATTTGACTTCTGGAATTTGTTCGTCTATAAGCAACAAAGAAAAAGAATGTCTTAAGTCCGCTATATATATATATATATATAATCTGCAAAGATATCCAACACTAAATTGAGAGGAAAAAGGAAAGGAACCTCCAATAGAACATTCAACATGGAAGAGGCAATCTAATGCCATTATTAGTGGACCAGATTTTAGATCAGCTTGGACTGTATCTACCATGCATTATACGAGCACTATTTGAATTGGGGGTATTTCCATAGGAGTTGATGGGAACTGTGTAAAGATCTGATAATTCATCCTGATCATTCTCTCCGAGTCCATGTTGATTAGACCAAGAGACTCCAATTACCTTCCTCAAACCTTCAAGTTCAATAGTTACTTCCTTCATTGTAGGCCTATCTTCTCCGTGCAATTGAAGACAGTTCTTCACCAGCTCAGCCATCTGTTGAAGTTGCTCAAGATTCCCCTCCTCTTTTTGTAATAGCAATTAGTTGAATGGATTAAGACAATGTCACTAACCCAAAATTTACGAAAACAAAAATAAAATTGTGTATTCATAGCATTTGTGTGACCATAAAAGCTTTTCATTTTAGGATCAAATAAGAAATTTAAAGTTAATTGTTTTTTAATACATAAATTATTATTTCTGGAAAGAAGGAAATAGTGTTTGTGGTTATGAAAGCAGGGTCGGCCAGAGGGCTAAACCACTTAAAGCAGGCTTTAGGCCCAAAATTTTGGGGGGACCCAATTTTTTTCTTATTCGATCTTTGGTATTTTTATAGAATTTTTTATTTTGACTTTTGAGACACACAAGACTGATTAAAGAGCAAAGCGCTCCCTGGAATGATCTTTTTATTTTGAGGCTCGAACCCAAAACTTCTAGCTAAGGAAGGATGAGCCCCAGTATTTGCATGTAATAGATTTATAGGGTAACTTTTTTTTCAAAAAAAATATTGAGAAGGAAAAATAAGGCCTCCTGTTAAAGTTGGTTTTAGGCCTCCGATCATTGAGCCGCTCATATGAAATACACCAAGATATTTACCTGCAGAGAACTTGATCCATCCAAACTGATGATGGTAGGGAGCAATACAACCACGACCATCCTTTCTGCCGTCATCAGTATATCCATGGGGACAAGAACAATTGTAACTTCCTGGTGTATTTATGCACATCTGTTCACACAAACTATTATTTGGATGATCAGCACATTCATCAATATCTGAAAAAGATCAAATCAATATAACACCGGTAAATTAATGCATGATAGTTATGTTCTTGATGAAGAATTGAAACACTACTTATACCTTGGCAGCCTTGATTGAGATAAGGATTGCCCTGATAACCTGGATTACAGCTGCAGCGGTAGCCACCAAGACCAGTATCTGAATCGATGCAGTGGCTATTTTCACTGCAAGCATAATCCTCTGTTTTCAGAGCTTGCGTGCAATTAACACTCCCGATGGCCCAATCGAGCACAATGGGGACACTAGCCTTAATCCTCTCATACAAATAAACAACATTTCGATCACCAGCTATATCTGGCAAGCCCCGGAAATGAAAGTGATCTGCCTCGCCCAGAAATGCATACCCACATGAATTAAAGGACCAAACGTCGGTATGGTTTCCTGTGCTAGACATGGTTGTGTTATAGTATTTCAAGCCCTTGGGTATCTGTGTCTGGCAGTAGCCTTTTCCCATACACTCTCCTTCTATCACATCCCTTGTGCTTGTACAGCTGACATTGCAACCATACTCAAAGTTATTAGGCCCTGTGATGGAACCGTAGTCATCGCAACCAACTAAGGTAAACCTGTTCAGCGAAGAGAAACTATATGGTGTTGATTCTATAAATGTGGTCCAAGCAGGCGATTCGCTGTGCACAGCTCCACTGTAGTTGTACCATCTCCAACCGATTGAATTGGAGATGCGCAATTCAGCATTGGAGATGTTGTACACCACAATGTTACTTCCTATGAGGAGTTTCTGATTAGATGTGTTACAGCGGAGCTCGAACCCCCAATCATAGGCGCAACCTGAGTCAATACCAAATGGGTATGGAACCATAACGTTTCCACACTGCTTAGCGCATCCTGGTTTTGTGACATTAGTGGTGTTTTGGGCTGTGGTTAATGTTAGTACAAGCACACAAGCGTAGAAACAAGCAATTTGGTAAGGAAGCAAATTCATCTGTTTTAGTTCCATCGTTTTGGAGAATTTCCAAAATGATACAAACTAGTTCGACCAACAACTTACTATAATTATTAATACATAGACATAGTAGTATGATTTTCTTTTTACTTTTTATCATATATTATTATAAGTAGGAAGCTCCTAACCCCAAAGTTGATTTACCGTTTTAACCCTACAATATTACTTAAATATTAATTTATTAAAAATATTAGTTAAATATTAATTTATTAAAAATTAAATTTGCTGTCAGCCCTAATTTAATTCTTCAGAAACGTATAGCTCCTGTTCAACGTCCCTCGCAATCACTGTAACAATCGTATAGTTGTTGCTCAACCTTCCCTTCTGTAACGCTCAAGTTCCATTACTTAAATTATCCGTTCTTCAAAACCTTTTCAGATACTTCACTCATCTGTATAAATGTCTCCAAAAACATGTTATTATCCATTAATTTGTTTCTCTTTTTTGTTCCTGAATCAAATACATCATTATCAGGTAAAAAAAATTCCTGCTCTGTTTTTGTTGCATAATAGTTACGGTCAATTGTTAACAGAACTGTGATCATGAACGAATCAAAGAGGCATATTCTGATTGTTAGGATGATAACCCTTAGACTGGTCCAGTTCATGCATTGTTCCATCACCATGCTGAGTCATCCCAAGCTCGCACATCATCAATAGTTTCTTGGGCAATGATGCCGCGAATTCTTCTCTGTTGTGTCATAATCTGTGCACTGTTGTTGTTTTGTCGTTTAAGTAAAAGTATGCATAGTGCTCAAGTAGAAAGTTTTATCCAGGATGATATGAACAACCTGTGATGGAAAACATATAATGGAGTTTATGCAGTTTTCAGTTCCTTTTTATCTTCTCGACTGTTTTTTTTTTTTACTTTTAATCATTAACTTCTGCTAAATGTTGTTTTGTGGTTTTTAAACACTGCAGGTGTTTTACTTTGCTGTAGGGGACAATAGGCAAGGGCGCTTTCTTAAGGTTAATCTACTTTCCTGACCTTGACGCTTTGCTTCTGCTCTGTTTTGATGCTAATCGAAAATATATTTACACCCTTAGTTTCCTCGCACATTGCGATCAGTTTTACTTGATAGCTTTTAGATGGTCTTATATGAACGCTTTGCTTTTGCTCTGTTTTGATGCTAATCGAAAATATATTTACACCCTTAGTTTCCTCGCACATTACGATCACTTTTACTTCATAGTTTTTAGATGGTCTTTTATGAAAGTAGGTTGACGGGTTGTTTTCTTACTGCTACCATAGTATTTTACAATTTAACAAACTCTCAAATTAAGACCAATCGGTGTTAAGTCTAATTTCAGACATCTTACTGTTGCCATAGTATTTTACTATTAAACAAACTCTCAAATGAAGACCAACCTGTGTCAAGTCTAATTTCAGACATTATTCTACATTCCCATTGACTTTAAATTTGCTAACCACCTTGAAATTAGGATCACCTCAATTAAAATATTGATTACAGTTGTCAATTGTTTCTTAGAGGCTCATCCAAAGGTTTAGCGTAGTGGTCAATGAAGTGGGATAAAGTCAAAGAAGACAATAATTCCTACCAGTCAGAAGGAGCAAGTCATTATATACATGGCATGGTCTCTTCGAGTCTGGCTTTTGTTTATATATGTGTTTCATCTTGTCCTGTAGTTTCTCTCTTGTCTTTCTCTTCTTGTCCGTTTTTTGCCTGTATCTCTCTTCTCTCTCAAATGGCAGAAACAAGAAATGATATCATGTATACTCTTTACTTTCAGTTAAAGATAATAGAAGACCACCAACAAAAATTCTCTGTCTATTAAGTTACTGGTATCTTCACGTCCACCTTATACACAAATATAATATACTCTTTAAACATAAACCAAGGCAAAGAGTAATAGTAAATGAAGGAAAAATGACATTATGTGGTGCTTTCAGGAGAAAATCCACCACTTGATATTCGCTGTAGTTGTTCTTTTATGTTTTGCTCCTAATAGCAGTCCTAGCTATGATTTAGGTATTATGCCTTAGGATTCTTGCTGCTGAATGTTTACTAAAGTTAACATAGACATAAAATTGCAAAAACTTAGCAGAGAGGAAGAAGTTTTTGTTGTCATCAAGCTCCATGCCCTCATTGACAAAACAGTCGACAAGTGTATACACCATACCTTAAATTTCTATTATTCAAAAACGTATATTGATGATTTTCTATCCATTCATGAACAAATTTTTGAGCAATTAGCTTAGCTTTCCTATTTATTTTGAAATCTACATATTGTGATATGCATATTGCTTTTTGGGAATGTTGGATTGTCATTGACAACAAATCTAGCATATACCTCCAGATGTGTTCTTTGTTTTGTTAGTGTTATTTATGCTTCTGTTTAGTTTTTTGGTCTATGAACTGGAGATTTGGGAAATTTAGTTCTGCAGGCATCCTTTTGAAGTGATTAGACCTTGCTTCTTCCTTTTTTTGGTATAAATTTCGTGTAAGTAGATAAGCTAACAAGCTGAAGATGCAGCCACTAATGTTTGCATTAGGATAAATTCACATCACACCTCTTGCGGTGCGTACAGCCATATCTGAAGCGAAATGTATAAAATGCTTCATATGGAAACACATCATCTCTTTTTCCCTTATAGATAAGCTTTGCAATGCTTCTGCAGAGTTGGATATAGCTACCTGGTAAACAATTTAAGATTCTGTAGGCTTTAGAAATTTCTAAAATAAATTACAAAATAGATATATAGTTTTTGCATTGTAAATCAAGGACAAGTATAATTTTTCGCATAAATTTTGTTGTTTATGAAATTCAAAAGAATCGGCTCTTGTTCAGGCTTCCAACAAATCAAGCGAACCAACTGTTTTGGTTGGTAGTTTGTGAGTACTTAAATTTATGCAAGAAGCCAGATGACTATTGAAGATAATACAACACAAATCCAAACAGGCAATACCATGTTATGTTGAGCTTATTGAATGCTTAAAAACTACAACAATATAGCAATTTGATGGAAAAAAGTAAAAGATAGTGCTGATGGTTCTTACTTCCGTGGCTCCACAATTACAACTCATTTCCTCATTTCTTTGGGTCTCTCCTTTTTTTTTTATTGGCATTACTATAGTGGGATTTCTATAAAATGACCTTCATTTTTTAAGCTTCTTATTACCTGCGGGAGTCCCGCTGCCATTAGCCTTCCATGAACTTTACTCTCTTTTATTTGTATATTGCCCTTTGATAAATCAAAGAGATCGCTGAGAGAAATTGATATTACTTAAAAGGCATGGTTAAGTATAAATCCATATTGAGTTAAAGCATTAGATATGGAATCGTATGTTTCTACAATTTGTTCTAGATTGTCACCATTGATGAGAATGTCATCAACATATACCAAGACTAGGTGGATGTTTGCCTCTTTAAGACTTTCTTTGTACTGCAACTCATAGCTCTTAAGTAGTTCTCTTTGGATATCAATTGGGTATATGTCCATTTAATTTAAGGCTTTTTAAACTGAAAGTTTGTTTGATTTGTCTGTTTTGGCCCTCTATTTTCCTTCATTAATCCAGCACCATTAATAATAATTTTATATTAAGTTTAAGTCATTAAATATCTTATATAAATGGATATCAAGTATATGTGTAACCCTCACCATTGGATGAAACAAGCTCAATTGATACGTCTCTTCTTCTTTCATTTTGTTTTGTTACTTAAAAGCTTAAGTCCTCTCATTTATCATATTTCTTGTATGATCTCTGTTATCTTTATTCTTATGTAGCTCTACTGGTTTTATTTTAGTAATATATGATGATTTCAAGTTTTCTTATATGCAATTCATTTGTTTTTTATGTTGGTC
>JAJOOF010020915.1:0-10556 GCA_029582545.1 Solanum lignicaule
CTCATCCTGAGCTAGGATTTATGGCTGTTCAAAGTTGGCCAAAAATTCACATTTTCCATACTTAGCCAAAATTTCCAAAACTTTAAAATTCTTTCCAAAAATGAAAATTTCCAATTCTAAGCCTCTTCAATTATTTCATATTGCCGGATGTTACACATATCATACCACTACCCCTACCCCCAGCCCTCACCCCGCCCCGCCCACACTCCCATTCCTCCCCCCCCCCCCCTTGCTTCAGTTCTCCAACAATATGACATTCCACCCCTACCCCAACCTAACCTCCATGCCGCTTCAGTTCTCCATCAATAACACCCTCCCCTCCTTCTCTTCCCTTCTCACTTCAATCAGCTTTTATCTTAACCCAAATTCAATCAGAAAAAATGAACCCAATTTTGAATTCTTCTCGAATTAGAGTTCAAAATTTAGGTAGTTTCTTCAATGGAGATTTTGGACCATGTTTTATGAAATTTATTTGGATTATTTGGATTGAAAGAAAAATAAAATTGATAGTAGATATGGAATCCAGTGGTAGTGAAGGGATAAATTTGGTGGTGGGTTATAATTTTCATGGTGATTGCTATGAGTTTTTATGGTTAAAATAAGTGGGTTTAGTGGTTATGGAGTGGGTGTTGATAATGAAGAAGAAGGAATCAAATGACATCGAATTTTATATTTTTTTTATAGATCTGATCACTTATTGACGTGGCGCTGACATAATGATGACTTGGAGGTGAGTGTAAAACACCTCCCATCATGTGAGTGGCTATATAGGTTTTAGGTTGTGTTAAGGGTGTGTTTATTACACTTGAAAATAATTCAGGGGGTAATAGGACTCGTGTATAGTTAAGGTGTGTCGCTGAGATTTCGCATATAGTTGAAGGGGATACTTGTACATTTTCCCAACAAAAAAAACCCAACCACAGGTTAAATTGCAATGACCTCTTCTACCAACACTATGTCAACCTCCTCCCTTCACCAACTCATTGCCGCTTGCTCCATTAAACTTAAGCCAACAAACTACTTCATATAGAGGACACAAATATCCTAATTGATTCATGTGATGAAACTAACATATCTCATCACAGAGAATGAACCATAAAGATTTAATATATATGTATGAAAAATAATTTTTGACTTATAAATTTTGTACAATTTTCTATATACATAGTATGATTTTTCGACGAAGGATGTCCGATTGAACACCCTGAGCAATATGTGGCTACACCACTGCTTCATTGGCACAAGTTGTGTGTTTAGACAAGAAATTATGTACAAGGCACAAGTCCCCCGGGGCAAACAACAACAAATGAAACGCCACAAGTGGGGTCTGGAGAGGGCAAAATGTATGTAGACCGTACCACTACCTGTTGGAATACTGGCCCCCAGATTTGCCTAAGGAACAGGTATATTCTATCTGTTCCTTTGTAGATTACAACAGTTACGTTATGTAAAGCAAATAAAGTAATGACACAATATTTTATCGCAAAAAACCCCGGCTCATAAAGGGTAAAAACCATGACCTACACCTCTGTAAGATTTAACTCTACTTCATTAAACTCTGAGCCTCAATAAAAGATTGCAAACCTATGTAACCTAAGGAATTATAAACTCTAATTCTGAGACGCCAACAACCAACTAGATCGTTGATCCCACTTCAAGTTATGAATTCGGATTACAATTCTTGCAATCCTAGGAACTAACTCTAATTCCTAAACTCCAACACAAACCCCCCAAGGTTTATGTTCCCAAGTCTTTAAGTCGCCCCAACTTGAAGACTCTATTCCTACTCCAGTTTATACTTCACTGGATCTAGAAAGAATTAAAGATACAACTCGATAAAAACTCAATACAAGTAAACTTGACTTAAGAACTATAAAACATAAGCCTATGAATCAGTTCTTCAATTCTTGTTTCCTTGCGTTGGCTGCACTTCGTAATCAGAAATCACTCAAATATGAACTCCCTCTATTTGATTGTATTCTGCTTGTAACTCTATGTTTAAGTGCGCAAGTTTCTCCAAAGAAAATATTTCCCTATTAATAGACTTTGAACTCTTCAAAACCTTTTTCAACTTGAACTCGATTTACATATTTGATCATGCTTCCTACTCTGTTCTGGATTTGAAAGTTATTCACGCCGTTATACTTCCTACTCTGATTATGCTTCCTACTTCGTTTACGCTTCCTAATTTGCTTAGGATTTCTTTATGAAAGGAAACCTTTTTGAACTGGTTTCTTGTCAAAAAAGTAACCCTTCCACCGCTTTATAACTTCCAATTCGTGTAGTTGACGTTCTCCTTATCCTAGTCGGATTCGGTCTGAAAGGAACATGTCAGTGCAAACGGGTCCAAAATAATTTTTGACTTATAAATTTTGTACAATTTTCTATATACATAGTATGATTTTTCGACGAAGGACCGACTGAACACCCTGAGCAATATGTGGCTACACCACTGCTTCATTGGCACAAGTTGTGTGTTTAGACAAGAAATTATGTCCAAGGCACAAGTCCCCAGGGGTAAACAACAACAAATGAAACCCCACAATAAGTGGGGTCTGGAGAGGGCAAAATGTATGTAGACCTTACCACTACCCTGGAGGTAAAGGTCGTTTCAGAAAGGCCCTCTGCAATAAGTCCCTCAGGGCAAATATCACGATATTTCTGTGATTTATACTTTATTTAAGAAGACATATCATATTATATTAATTTTTATTATTCAGAAGAGTTGGTTTAATTGTTCCTCCACCTAAATCACTTTTAGCTAATTAATTATATTCCATTTGCTTTATTTTATCGAAACATGTTTGGCTAGGTACGCCATTTTAATCAGGACTAGAAGATTTTAAAATTTTCATGGTATCAATGTGGTCATAAAATCATATTATTAATAGTAAATTTAGTATGTTCAAATTTCATCTTTAAATAATAGATACCTTTCTTTTCTTTTTAATTATCCTTGTTTAGGGAATCTATAGGAAACAATATGATGAACATGACTTCTCAATTTGAAGATGTGTTTTGTAACTTTGAAAAGAAGAAATAAAGTACTCGATAAGTCAGTACAAATTAATTCAAATTCTGCCTTGGAGGTTATTCCATAAAGATTATGTAGGAGCTTGAAGGTCAAGATCTCCAAATTGATTTCCTGAAAACAAATTTTGTTTTGAATTGGTGATTTCTCAAAAGAAATGGAACGTCGAAGAGACTAATAATATAAAATTTGAGATTATTTGGTTAAAATTTGAATTAGTTTTGGACTAATGTTTAATTATAGTTCGTTGAAATTCAAAATTACAGTCAAACTGTATTAGAAATCATATGATAATCATATAATGACGGGTGAGTTATATGTAAATTATTTCAAATTTAATCTTTAAATAATAGTGCCTTTCTTTTCTTTTTAATTTTCCTTGTTTGGGGAATCTATAGGGAAAAATATGAGCATGGCTTCTCAATTTGAAGATGCGTTTTGTAACTTTGAAGAGAAGAAATAAAATATTCAATAAGTCAGCACAAATTAATTCGAATTCAGCCATGGAGGTTATTCCATAAAAGATTTTGTCAGAACTTGAAGTTCAAGTTCTCAAAATTAATTTGTCGTAAACCATTTTTTTTAAAAAAATTAGTGATTTCTCAAAATGGAATTATTTTTGTAAAAATTGAGCATGTTTTGTTTTTAATTTTAGTTTTATTTCGTTGGAATTCAAAATTATATTAAAGTTATTTGATAATTGTATAATGACTGATGAGTTATATGCAAATTGTGTTGAAGTTTCGTATGTTATTGTAGTTGTATAAAATTTAGATGAAAGAAAATACCCTTCAAAGATTTAGTGACAATTTTATTCCCTTTAATAAAATTTACTAATCCGTAATTTAATATGTCACCAAAATTTAAAAGTTTGGTTCATCTATGTCAATTTCGTTTGAGAACAAACTTATTCATGTCATTATTTGTTAAGTAAAATGACATAGATGAGCCGAACTTTTAACGGATGGCAAAAATGAGTCTGTTAATGTTCAAGTTTAAGGACTTATCTGGTGTCTTTTTTAAGATTATGGTTTGTGTTTGGTTCTTTCACTCTCAAAAGAAGATTAACCCCCAAAAAACTGTTCAAAAGATGCCTATTTGATTTTCTCATAGTCACTAAATATATTTTGATATATAATGACTATTGATTGGTTAGCTGCTTTAGCTTTCAGCTGTTTTTATTAGAATTGCATCAGATGAACCTGTTTTGTAATGGTGATGACATAAATGAGTCATTTTAATAGTTTGACCACAAATTTGAGCCTTTTCCCTTAAATTAAATCATCACAAAATCATTTTTTTTAGAATAGAATCCCAAAACAAAAGCTGTTTGAATCAATTCCACACACTAAAACAAGCCAAAAAAAAAAAAAAACCAACAGAAAGTTGAAATAATCAAACTTGATTGATGGTTGGAGAAGCCAAGTTGATGAACTTGAATGTCTTCATGTAGCAGCTTCTTCTCCTGTTTAACATAAATATTATTTATAGAAAAAAGAAAAAAATGAAGAAAGTTATGTAGGATTAAGATTTGTTTGTAAATTTACCTTTCCTATTATAAAATAAAACCTCCCATATGCTTGTAAAGATCCACCACATTTAACTTCTCTTCAACATCTTTCATTCTCTCTGGAATCTCCTTCAGCTTTGGACAGCGATCGATAGCAAGACCTTTAATGTGAGGCATGGCACTTGTGGCTAAATACCATGTTTCTAGCTTCCAAAGATCATAAAGATGAAGGAACTCTAGTTGACGGAAGCTGTTATCACTGCACATTAGTTCTTTTCCTTCATAAGCATCTTCTAATATGAGATCTCTTAGGTTTGGCAACATTCCCAAAATAGGCATCGGATCTTTCATGAGTTTTAACTTCCAAAGAACCATCATGGTGATGGAATTTGGAAACAGATCTGGCAGTTTCTCTATTTTCCCTTTTAACCACAATTTCTGGAGCTTTTCACAACAGTTAAGAAAATTAAGGGATGGGAATCGATATAAGTCTGTTACAATACGTTCATCACAAAACAATCTGAGACTACTAAGGTTTTTCAATCTTCTAATCTTGTTTAGGGAGTAATATACGTTAATACAACGCATACTTTATTCTCGAAGATTGACCAAATCAACAGGGTCAATATCTTCCCACTGATTACAACCAATGCCTTTAAAAACATGAAGACTAGTGAGCTTGCTTAGACGTTTTAGAGGTCTTAAATACAGAGCATCTAAATGTCTTAGATTTATTAGATCAGCTGTCTCGTGGGGTAGTACGCAATAGTGTCTTCCCTCATTGACAACAAGTGTCTGTAGATTCTTGAGGTTGCCAATGGAAGATGGAAGATCATGGATACCTCTCAATCTTAAGAACTTGAGGTGGTACAAACTTCCTATGGCATCAGGTACAAATACAAAATGTCTCTTGTCAACACGCATCTCCAAGTACAACACATATAGACGTTGGAACACACTACTGAATTTTGTAAGACTCATCTTACAAAAATCTGGATCGAAGAACATAATTGACCTCAACTTTAAGTTAGAAAGATCAAGTGAGAGGTACCTTTCACCTTGACTATGAATGGCATGTCTGATACATAAAGAGGATATGGAGTGGCTTCTTGGATCATAAACGTCAAAGAAGTTAACCTCCAATGCCTTTTGTATCGCAAGATCACAGAGTAAATCATGAACCCTACAGTCAGTAACTTTTTCCCAAAATGTTTTAGCCACTTGAACCAAGCTTCGTCTTATCAACTCATTCAAGAAGCCTTCAGCAACATCCTCCATCCTTTCTTCTCCTCTGGGTATGAAACCCTCCGCCATCCACAACTGTATTATGTTTTCAGCCTCAAACACTTGATCTTCTGGAAAAATACCAAAGTACAGAAAACACTGCTTGAGCGCAGTTGACAAATCACTGTAGCTTAATGATAGTATGTTGGAGATTTCAATAGATTTATCTTCAATAATGTTCTTCCAAAGGCAATCTTTCACCTTTTGCCATTCGTCTAGACCCTTTTTATGCGAAAGTAGTCCGCTTAGTACAACAATGGCAAGAGGTAAGCCCCTACACTTTTCCACCATATCCTTAGCTAGACTTTCCATTGCTGGAACCATTGCTCGAACATCAAGTATTTTCCTACAAAAGAGATCCCAACTTTCTTCTTGGCTTAGGAAACGAATTTTATAGACAAAACCTCTGTCGTCTGCTCTTTCAGCGACATCCTCTTTTAATGACTCTGCTGCCATTCTTGGTATCCGGAAATGCTCTTTTCAAACACTCCCATGCTTCTCTTTGCCATACATCATCAACCACCACAAGGTATTTGCGTTCTGTTAATAGCTTACGAAGGTGATTTTCTAGATCTATTTCTGCCATCTTTTCCAACAAATCTAGAGTTTCCTTGGCGCAACCTTGGATGGATTTTATGATAGTTTTAAGTAGATCCATTGTGTTGTACTCTTGAGAAACACATGTCCAAGCACGTATAGGGAAGCTAGAGGCTCTTCTTTGAGAAGTTCAGATAGCAATGTTTGTACAACATCCTGAAAGCCAACAAAAATGTGATCATCATCTATATATGAGGTAGTTCTCCTCAATGTTGTAACCTGATTACTTGGCCCTTCTCCAGCATTACTATTGATATTTGTAATACCATAAGTATCTCGTTTGCGAGAGATATCCATGATTCGTTGCTTGAGTGATTGGATCTCCTTGGTGACATTGTGGAATTTCTTCTGTTTTCTACATATGCAAGCGCAAGCCTTGAGACGACTAGCACGTTTACCAGTCTCAAAGCTGTAAGTCTCGAGTATAGCGACAGCATCATTCGCAACAGAATTGATTTCAAACACCCATTGTTGAACTCTATGATCTCCACATTGTTTTAGTTCTGCATCTTTGAGGAAAGACTACATGAAGAGAAGCTCATTTCACAGCCACTGCTTATCCTCTCTTAGGCTTAAACGTAGGTTAATTTCCTGAATGAGGAAATCACCCAATTTTGAACTGCAAATGACACAAAGGCATCAGCCATCTTCAAGAATACTACTTTTGATTGAAAAAAAGAAGAAGAAGAAGAAGAAGAGGGGTAGATTGAGAGTTTGATAAGTGATGAATATTGTTAACATAGAATTCAGTATTTAAAGCTTTAAAAATCTGACAGGGGAAAAAGTTGTAAAGTAGAAAGATAATATAGTTGAGGTTAATCATAAAGAAAAGTATATATTCTCTACTAAGTGCAAGGCAAGAATTTAAAATTGCATGACACAAGTTATGCTCTAAGGCATAACTTCAGTGCAATGGTGAAACCAAAAATTTCGCTAAGAACATTCAAGTGTCCAGTTATGTGGCTACGCCACTGCTTCAGTCGCACAAGTTGTGTGTTAAGACAAAAAACTATGTCCCAAGGCACAAGTCCCGCGGGGCAAACAACAACATACCTAATGAAATTCCACAAATGGATCTGGAAAGGGAAAAATGTATGCAGACCGTACCATTACCCCGTGGAGGCAGATAGACTATTTTAGAAAGACCCTCAGTAATACATCCCCTAGAGAACAAACATTATTTGAAAAGTTCTATCCAACGAAATTACATTGTAAATAAGGATATTTTAGTCAATAATCTTTGAATAATAGATACCTTTCTTTTCTTTTTAATTTTCCTTGTTTGGGGAATCTATAGGAAAAAATGATGAGCATGGCTTCTCAATTCCATAAAGATTTTGTAAGATCTTGAAGGTCAAGTTCTCAAAATTGATTTGCTAAAAATGAATTTTAATTTGTTTTGAATTGGTGATTTCTCAAAAGAATTGGAAAGTTGAGGAGACTAAAATAATAAAAAATGAGATCATTTGGGTAAAATTCGAATTAGTTTTGGACTAAATTTTTAATTTTAGTTCGTTGAAATTAAAAATTATAGACGAATTATATCAAAAAATAGTATGATAATCATATAATGACGGATGAGTTATATGTAAATTTATGTAGTTATATACATATTTCATACCAAATTTATATATTGTTCATACACAAAATTTTGAACGAAGTTCTAAGCTCTAAGTGAGATATATATATATATATATTTCATATGAATTTTACACTGTTTCCATACACAAAATTTCGTATATGTTTGGAAAAAAAACTCCTGCTATATTTGAAATTCTTTTGCTACGTTTCGTAAATATGAATTTTATTTCTATATATATATATATTGGTGATTTTTCTACAAAGTTTTAGTTTCTTGTATTACTCTAAAAGCAAATTCATAACTCTTTAATATAAAAAAAAAGTTTTATTTTCTTCTATTACGTTTCTAAAAGCAAATTCCACCTTCTTTATAATAAAAAAAAAATTACTTTCTTCTATTAGGTTTTCCTCTAAAAGCAAATTCCACACTGTTTAATGTAAAAGCAAAACAAACAAACAAAAAAACAGAATGTTGAAATAATCCAACTTGATTGATGGTTGGAGAAGCCAAGTTGATTAAGGTGAATGTCTTCAAGTGACAGCTTCTTCTCTGTTGATTTAACACAAATATTATTTATATGGAGTAAAAGAAAAAAAATGAAGTTTAGGGAGTATGATTTCTTAATATCATGCATGCTTAATTCTCGGAGATTGACTAAATCAAAAGGGTCGACATCTTTCCACTGATCACAACCAATGACATCAACAACTTGAAGAGTAGTGAGTTTGCTTATACGTACGAGAGGTTCAGAGCACAAGTAGGCACTTAAACTTGTATAAAATTGAACAAGTAGACACACGTGTCCTACATGGCATAATACACGTAGGACGCCACGTAGGACACAAATTTCCACGTAGGGTGTCATGTAGGACAAATGCGTCTATTTGTTCAATTTTATACAAGTTTAAGTGCCTACTTGTGCACACCCCAAGTTAAAGGTCATAGTTGTCAGTTGACGTCAAGTTAAAGGGTCATGTTTATGTATTATGTCTCATCTTAAATGTGTATAAGTAAGATCGCACATAGAAAAACAATTAACTGAAGGGAAAAGGCTCAACTTAATTTGTCATCGAACTATTTGAAATGTCTCATATATGTTATTCGTTAAATGTTTGGCTCATATTTGAAATAACATAAATAAGCCTAACTTTTAACGAATGGCATAGATGAGTCTTTTCTCAAAGTTCGATGGCATATTTGAACGTTTTTCCTTTTAAAAAATAATATAATTAATGACGTGGTCAAATCATAATTGACCAAGTATAACAAACGATTTTGCAAAACTGAAACTATTTTCAGTTAACAAATAATGACATAAATGAGCCTTTTTTCAAACAGAAATGACATAAATGAACCAAATTTTTAATAGATAGCATAGATAAACCTTTTCTCAAAGTTCGATGACATATTTGAACATTTTCCCTTTTTAGATTATGGTATCTGTTTGGTTCATTCACTCTCAAAAGAAGATTAACCCCCAAAAAACTGTTCAAAAGATGCCTAATTGATTTTCTCAGTCACTAAATATTTTGATATTATAATGACTATTGATTGTTCAGCTGCTTTAGCTTCAGCCATTTTGTAAGAATTGCATCAAATGAACCTGTTTTTATAACGGCGATAACATAAATGAGTCATTTCTAATAGTTCAACAGCATATTTGAGCCTTTTCCCTTGATTAAATCATCACGAAATCATTTTAGCATAGAATCCCAAAAAAAAAAAATACATCTGTTTGAACCAATTCCACACACTAAAACAAGCCAAAAACAAGAAAATGAAACATTGAAAAAACAGAATGTTGAAATAATCCAACTTGATTGATGCTTGGAGAAGCCAAGTTGATTATGATGAACGTCTTCAAGTGACAGCTTCTTCCCTGTTAATTTCACCCAAATATTAAGACACGATTTATATAAATAAATCAACAAAGCTATAAATTTGTTTGTATATTTACCTTTGGTATTGTGAAATAAGACATCATATATGGTTGAAAAGCTTCAGTGCATTTAATTTCTCTTCAATAGGCAATGGCTCCACATCTTTCATTCTCTCAGGAATTTGGTTCAGCTTTAGACAGCGATCGATACGAAGAGCTTTGATTAGAGGCATGACACTTGTTGCTAAATTCCATCTTTCTTGGTTCCAAAGACAATCAAGACTAAGGAACTTCAGTTGACTAAAAGTGTTATCACTGCAGATTATTTCTTTTCCTTGATAAGCTCTAAACAAACAGAGATTCCTTAGGTTTGGCAACATTCCCAAAATATGTTGGGTTTTAAAGGTGTGAACAGGAAATGAAGGGTTGTGACTCTCCTGAAGAGTTGTGACTATGCCGAAGGGTTGTGGCCTTTATGAAAGGTTGTGTCCTTTCTAAAGGGTTGTGACCGTTTGAAAGGTTATGCCTTTTTCAAAGTGTTGTGACCTTTCTAAAAGGTTGTCTTCTTTCCAAAGGGTTGTGACCTTTACCCATTGTTGGCTATAAATAGAGAGGTTTCTCTCATTTTTCTGCATCGAATTCTTCCCTTCTTTTGCATACAAATCTTACAAAA
>JAJOOF010020916.1:0-14664 GCA_029582545.1 Solanum lignicaule
AGGGACAAAATAAATTGATTTTTCAACAAAAAAAATTTGTAATTTGAAGTTGGAAGAGAGTTTTGGAAAATGTTTTTCTTATGTTTTGAAGGGAAGTCATTTTCCTTAAATTTGAGGAAAATGCGTTGATTTGGAAACAATTTCCAAAACATTTAACCCAACCAAACATGAGAAAATTGGAAAACATTTTCCTTCATACCAAACACACCCTATATCATTGCTTTTCATCTTGTACCATATGCTATTATTAATTAAGTATCTCTTGCATACAACCAAAATTTACTAAATACCTAACAAAAACTATTCTAATAGTTTGTTTAGTCAACTTCATCTAAAATTAAAAATGTTCATCCTTGAAAAATTAAGATATGAAATGTTACACAATTTTTATTTTTTTATTTTTAATGTTTTTTTTTCATGACTTGTAAATATACTAAAAATATAAATGCATCTATGTCGAATTTTAATATGAAATAACTTTATATTTGTTTAGGATTTTAGACTTTTATTATGTAAATAGTGTTTATAAATATAAATAATAGAGATAGGTTAATCACTACTAATACGCTTAAACTTTTTAGTAATAGGTAAAATAGTAAAATATATGACCCGTTTCAAAAGTCGATTTCAATTAAGAATGTGGTTACATATCTTTCTTGAGACATTAAAAATAAACTCAAGGATGTGGTGACGTACCTTGTCCAAAAAAATATAATTTATATTCATTAACTTAACATAAGACTTATAGATAAAATTATTAGGTGTGATGCGAAGAAAGACAATTATGCCTCTTAATGTCAAGCCCAAGAATGCGGTTACGCATCTAGGTTGAGACCAAATAAAAGATCAACAAAAAATATAAATGCGAACAAGTCATGGCCGAAAATAATATATCTAAAAATATTTTAAAATAAGTATAAGTCAATAAAAACGACCGTGCTAGAATCACGGGACTCGAGGGATGACCAATACCTTCCCCTCGGTCAATAGAATTCCTTACCTGAATTTCTAGTTCGCACACTTAAATAAAGAGTCATTTCCTTTTGATTAGGGATTAAAATAAGGGTGACTTGGAACACCATAACTCAATTCCAAGTGGAGACTCTAAAAAAATAAAAAAATCCCTAAATCAATAACGTCACTTAAATTGGAAAAACCATTCCGTTGTGCGCAAAAAAGGGGTGTGACAACAGTGGACTTCCTTCTCGCGGAGGTACCAATACTTGTGGATTTGTCAAATAATCTTTGATAGTATCGAAAGCTTTTTGACACTCTTCGGTCCACACCGTCAGTGCATCTTTTTTCAACAACTTAAAGATAGGCTCGCAAACCATCGTGGATTGAGCTATGAATCGACTAATATAGTTCAATCTTCCAAGGAAAATCATAACTTCTTCTTTCTTAGTCTTCGGAGGTGGTAAATCCAGAATCGCCTTGACTTTGGTAGGATCAAGCTCAATGCCTCTTCTACTGACTATGAAACCCAATAATTTACCATCTGGTACTCCAAAAGCACATTTAGCGGGATTCAACTTCAAGTTTATTGACGCAACCGATCAAAGAACTTTCTCAAATGGGTCAAGTGATCTGAACTCTCGCGGGACTTTATCATTATGTCATCCACATACACTTCAATCTCCTTATGGATCATATCATGGAAAGCCGTCATGGCTCTCATGTATCTGGCCCCGACATTTTTGAGACCAAATGGTATTACCTGGTAATGATACACACCCCAAGGTGTAATGAAAGCTGTCTTTTCAACATCCTTTTCATCCATCAAAATCTGATGATAACCCGCAAAGCAATCCACAAATGATTGCATTTCATGCTTAGCACAATTGTCGATGAGAATGTGGATATTCGGTAATGGGAAATTTTCTTTGGGATTGGCTTTGTTTAGATCTTTGTAATCAACACAAATTTTAAATTTACCATCTTTCTTAGGCACCGATACAATATTGTCTAATCTCCACAACTTTAGCTTGAATCTGTCTGGTAAATTTTTCTTTGTTTCTCAAACTCAAATCTGGCTTGAACTTCTGAGTTTTCTTCTTTACCAGACTGAAATCTTGATTGATCGACAACTTGTGAGAAACAATATATGTGCTCAATCGGGGAATATCATCATAGGACAAAGCAAATACGTCGATGTACTGCTTAAGTAAACTGATGAGCTCTTGTTTCTGAGTTTCTGTGAGATGGACACTGTCGTGGTTTCTTTAACACTTTCTTCATCCCCAGGTTCACAGTCTCAGTCTCCTCTAAATTTGGCTTCTCTTGCTTCTCAAATTGTTTCAATTCTTCTGCGAGGTGTTCTGAAACCATGGTCTCTTCATTATATTCCTCGAAATCATCATCATCTATCCTATTTTGCTCACTCAGCTTATGACATGACATGATATTGGCATCTTTTAAGTTATTTTTACTGAAATAATAAATAAGCCATGTCAGATTAAAAAGAAAATAAAATAAATTAGTAAGTTGTGAATAAATAGATTTAAGTAATAGAGGAGGCTCTCATTCAGATTAAAAGAAAGTACAAACTTTGGCCATGACCATAGGCCAATCTTCCTTTTGAAACATTGATTAACCTTTCAAACACACCTCATCCAATTCTAGGTGCAAACGATCGTTAAGCAGTGTAAAACCCAACAAATGAGTTAGGGTCGAATCCACAGGGAGCGGTACATGTTCAAATTCAATTAATAAGTACAAATGTGATCTAACTAGCTATAGGAATAGAAATTATCGAAAAAGACCTGAAACAAGTAAAAAGGGGTGACATGAATGTCAGATGGGTGGTTTTTGTTTGATATTATCAGCTACAAAGCAGTCACACAAAATTGAATTAATAATACGGAGAGGAATTTTCTGGATGTGATCGATTATAGGAAAATTTCACTATATAGGTAGTTGTAACTACTAATATATAGCTAAATATCAGTGGGTAGGCTGGACTATGAGTGAAATAGCTTTCTCTCGAACAACTATCTTGCTTTAAGTGATTTCTTTCGAACATTAACAAGCATAGCAATTAAGAACAACCCACACCTTAATTCATCCACTCTCTCAAGCTATATGGGTAGGATTGGGTTTAGAATTCACTCTCTCGAGCTGAACCCATATCAACCCAATACATACAAACCATTAATAAAAAACCTTGGTTCCTAAACTTCTCTCTCGAGCAAGCTAAGATAACAAAATTAGAACTGCATTTGGAACTACAAATCATAAATTAAACCTTAGCAGTGATTAAACCCACTTCAATATAGCATTTAAACTAGTAATTTACAATACCCATAAGCTAATTCAACCCATAATCACATGATCACACCCCATGAGTTGGGGTTTTAGCCAAACATCATAAAAAGGTAAAAATAGTTACCAAATCAATTAGTCCTCAACTGGTTAAGAGTATTCA
Source organism: Solanum lignicaule (assembly GCA_029582545.1). Lineage (NCBI taxonomy): Eukaryota > Viridiplantae > Streptophyta > Magnoliopsida > Solanales > Solanaceae > Solanum > Solanum lignicaule. The sequence goes on from JAJOOF010020916.1 coordinate 3,425, forward strand.
AGCCTTTACAATGTTCCAAATTTAAGAAAATTAGTAACCCACTTGCAAAATCTTCGAATTGAGTCTCAAAAAGCATTCAAGTCTACTAGGAAACTCTCAAACTTCAAAGAAACTCTTCTAAACGGTAGCATGCTCCTCAATATACAGTTCATAATTCAATTTATAGTTACCAAAAATTAGCCACGATAGGCCATTAGGCGAGGTAAGTTGGGTTCGCCGAGTGGTTCGGTGAACCGCCGTTTACTTTCTTCTATCGCTGTTATGCATTGGTTCTCAGCATCCTCAAGTCTTGTAACTTTGGACGATCCATCTTGTCATCGCAGAATTGATCAGTGATTCGCCGACTACCCCTTTCCTGTGGCTGACTTGGTTTCTTCCCTCAGGCTTGGCACACTAGAACTTTAGGTGGACTGAAGAGCCACTCAGCGAGTCGCCAAGTGGTCTTGGCGATTACCATGCTTGTCTTTCTCCACTTCTTTAGCTTGTTTTATTCCTTTTTGCATATTAGTGTCCTTTCTTAGATCCTTAATCCACACACCTGGAAATCAAGGCTTTAACATCAGTTTATAGCATAAATTAGGCATTTGAGGATAACTAAACTATCAAAACAAAGCCCCAAATGAGTCCAAATCTCGGACTCATCAACACCCCCCAACTTAAAACTTTTATTTGTCATTAAGTAAAACTCAAGATCAGCAGTTCAATAAGGATGTCTCAAATAGTGTTGCATAAGACTCAACCTGAATGCACACAACAAGGTTAAATTACTCATACAATGATCAGTTGTGCGCTCAAAGATTCAAATTGTGACTCACCATTATCAAATATGCTCAACTTCACAATACTTGCTTCAAATGCAAGTCCAAGCTCAACAAAGGTACTCAAATGCCCTCACAACAAAGATGATTCCATATTCACCAAAAAATTCTTCAACAATTTAAAGTTCTAGAATCACAAACAACTCTCACACTCACAAAGATGAACACACGCATGACTTCACCCATAGGTTTGCCCTTATTTTCCAATCAACATTCGTTTCATCTCACTCAAGATCACAAAGGTCTTTTCAAGGCTTGTAACTGGGCTGAGTTTATAGGTATGGTCATTTAGGCTTAGTGGCTTCTACCTTCATGAAGTATAGTTTGAATATTACTTTCCTCCTTTTCTTTAACTTTTCAAACATGCTCATAATCCACCCGATTATTCAACTTCATATGAACTACCGGATACCCCATTTCTTTAGCAATTTCCACTACTTTATTTCACAACTTTTTCGGTCCTTTTCTTTTCTTTCTTCTTTTTCATTTCCTTTCTCTTTTCTCTTTTTTTTTATATGGAGGGGTTCCATCTTTTTTTTTTTCAAAACCATCACTGAAGGGGGGTTTCTCACACTTTTTGACTTTCCTTGTCCTTTCACCACACCCCCAACTTAGACTTTTGGCCTAAGTTGGCTATTCAAACAAACCATACTTCATGAAAGTTATGGGTGGATAGATAAAGAGAGGTCATAATTGCTCAACTTTCTTCCAAGAAAAGGTAAGGCTCAAGAGGGGTCAAGCAAGGTTGGCCACAAAAGAGGTATATTGTCAAATTGTTTCACCCTTTAAAATTGTTGCCTAAGATCATTTTAAGTGCTTGCATCACTCAATCAACCAGACCAACGGGGCAAATTCTATGTGTCATCACACATAATGTTCAAAGTAATCTCATCACACAAGGCATTGGTACCAATATCAAACAAGACTCCACACTTTTTAGCTAATGTGCAATGTTCATCACAAGAGACTCATTCGACAACCGAGTAGTCACAACGACATGCTAAAAGTCCACATATTGTCTATGCAACTTTGTTTACGTCATCGTAGCCGCACATTCATTTCGTTCAATTAAGAGCACTATTCAAGTCATCGGTATTGATCACTACCGACAACCACAATCACATACAAAAGAGATGGCAAAATTTTAAAATTAGGTTCAAAACCATTTTCATTCAAAACAATGGGACACAAGCTAAAACATCCACACGATCAAGATATATAAATGAACCACAATATTCATAGACAAATATTCACAAAACATATCAAACTCAGAAGAGGTAGATATGGAAATACCTCACCCACCTAAAAAAAGAAGCAGTTGTCCTCAAATGCAACTAAAATAAGAACAATGCATCACAAAATCACAGAGAGGGAGGGGAAAAATCATCTTGCCAGGATAAGCATGGGTGAAGTCTGCATCTCAGTCGCTCTATATGTCGGGGAATCAGTGCCTGGGGTCACACTCTTAGGTTGAGCATTAGTGCCCGGTGTCTCATCAGCCTTGGCTCCACTGGAGCCTGCCACCAAAAATATCTCTCAAGGAGGCTTGTCTAGCTGTCTCAAACATTGCACCCTCTAGATTAGCCAGGTCCTCATAAACAACCTCATCTCTCACCTCAAGCTGCTCCTCATCTGTCTCGACCTCAGACTCAACAACAATAACATCAGCCCTAGTATCATCTTCGGTGGTAGGCGGAGGCACCTCAGCACAGGCTGGAACATCAACACTTGGATCATCTGGGATCTCCACCGTCCCAAATAGCGAAGTGAAGTTTGTGGACTTCTGAAGGTCCACATCATTCCTCAATTTAGAAACATCGGCTTTCAAAGTCTTCACCGCCTTAGTAACACATTACGATCTCTCACAAACCTCTATTCTCGCTGTGACGGCTTCAATAGAATGCCTGAGAGGTGTCAATGCAGCAGTAATTGCTTTCTCAATCATCCAGGGGACTTTGGCCTCTAGCCGGGAAGCATGCACATGAGCAGAATGGGCTAAGTGCCCCATCTTGAGCGGCATGGCCTAGGTGATCGGAGTCCTAGAGGCAGTTGTACCAACAACAGATCTAAGGGGTGGGGGAGTAGCAGAAGGACTTGGGGCTTGAGAAGGAGTAGAGCTAGAAGTACCTAAAGGCGCAGAGGCCGGAGTAGGCAAGGCTGCCTCTGCAGGAATCTCTTCAACATCAATCTCCGTGAATATGTCTACCCGAGCTAGTTTTCTTCTGTCTACCTTGTCCCGTGTGTACTTTGCTTCAATACGCCGAATATCTGTAGATGTTCTGGGTGTGATCTCAATATCACTCTTCTCATCTCGAGGAATGTAGGCCCAACGACATAGCTCCGTGATTGACACAAAAAATAGCAGTGATGTCTGTCTCTGTTTGGCCCTCATCGACATTTCTTGCTCAATGATTAACCCTAAATTTAGCCACTTCCTAGCTATGATAGACCCAAGGCAAGACGCCTTTGGGTGGAGGATAGTCGACTCATTCTGTGATGGCATGACTGTGCTGCTGATCAAGACAAACCAATACCAAGCTGCTATGTTTAGGTCTTTCTTCTATATTGCCGCTCCGAACTCAATCCACCTCGGGGTGGTGTCAAAAATCAAGGGAGCTAGCCAATCCTTCAGGTCATCCAGAGTCTTTGTAGTGATCATACTCTGGTACTCATGCTCAAAGTCTATAGCCCTCTCAAACACAATGTTGATATCATCGTTGCTGCATCTCACTTTCCTCCCTCGGACCTTCACAAACTCCACCGATCTGAAGGCACTGGCCTACTTATTCCCTTGAAGTACCAGATCACTACAAACATCATAAAACTCCCGAACCCATGTAAGAATGTATGGGCCACGGGGTCTGGTGAACACCTCGAACCTGTGGAACCGAAGAGTGTCCCACATTGCTGGATGCCTATCCACTACACCATCTGTGGATAATTTTTTCTCATCCAAGATGGTCCTCAATCCCTCAGCCTTTAATCGATTAAGTAACGGGGGATGAGGACCTTGAACTGGTGGTGTTGGAACAATCGTTTGTACTGGAGCTGTCACTGAATTTGAAGCAGGAGGGGTCAGCTCCGGAAACCTAGACAAATCATGATAAGCTTTGGAACGAAGCTCTGCTCGCTGGGCCTGTAATAAATGATAATCCTCAGATTTAGAGAATGAAGCCTGATAATAAAGTAACTCTCCCTCACTGCTGGAGTTTTACTTCGATGTCTCAGCTATGGGCACTTTGCCCTTTCCTTTGCCTCTCTTCAGAGGTAACTTTTTTCCCTTTGCGCTGGAAGCGACTGCTTCCTCATTTATCACAATCCCTAGTGCCCTCTTTCAGGGTGGTATGCCACCTATCATCCAAGTTTGTTAAATCCATTCCTACAACCCATATAGAAGCATGTTAGAAATAGTTCAAGAAAAAATGCAAAAGTTTAGTTGCATAAAGACTCGCCGAAGAAGTCGGCCAGTCGCCGGGTCACTTAGGAGAGCCAGATCAAGCTTGCCGAAAGTACCAGTGCGAAACATTTCTAGAATCAAGACAGGTCGGCGATGATCAGGGCCTGTCGGTGAATAGCTGACACTAATCGACGAGCTAGGGATAGCCCGCCGAAAGTTCCAGTGTATTTTAAGGGTTAGGGGCGCAGAAAGGGTGATCAAGAAGACCTTTTGGTGAGTCGCCGAGTGAACTCGGTGAGCTCAGGCATCTCGCCAAAACTTACAGAACAAACTCAACCAAAATTTGAAATTAAAGGAGATCTGATGGGACTTCGGCAAACCGCCGAACCACTCAGCGAGGTCGACGTAGCTCACCAAACGTCCCAACGTGACAGTTTTCAACCCTATTTCTCAAAATCAAGCATGTAGCACCCCGAATTCAAAATCAAATACATACACCATTCAATTAACACTAGAACCATACTACCTATCCCCTCGGGGTACTCATACTTCCCCCCATTTGGCCAAAATTGGCCATTTGATGACTTTTTCCCTTAAGAATGACGTCAATTGCTCCATCTTTGGGAAAACTTATGTCATTTGGCACAATTCAGGGTTACTTAGAGTTCACCCCACTAGACCCATTACAATTACACCGCAACCCAACAATTTAAACTCAAAGTTACAAGCAAGAACACTGGAATCAATCACTTTAAAGCACTTCAACACACATTTCAATTCAATAGGGGCAAAACAACACTTGAACAAGTTTATAACAATTACCCAACACACAGCAACTACCCTTTTACCTATTGCATTCGATTTCAACCACAATATTAAAGAATGGGCTTCGGAAATCCAACCTTTATGCCGAATTTCAAGTTTGAATAGCTAGGCAGCAAAGTTCCACAATTCCGAAGGTCAATTTCACACAAAATGGGTAAAACAATAAGATATGCAAGATTTAAAGTTTCGGTGAGATGGTACGAGAGTTAGAAATGAGAGAAGATGAAGGATTTTGAAATTTAAAACCGTTTGGCCTTTAAAACCTTTTAGTTCGCGACACCTTCCGCGGAGTAAATTGTGCTCACCGAACCACTCGGTGATGCTCCAAGTGGTATTTTCCTCACCGGGTTTTACAGGACTTCCACCAATTTTGGGGTTAATTAACGGACAAAGTCGGGCTCGTCGACCTGTTCGCCGATTAAGCATTTAGCCCGCTGAGTTTTACAGAGTTTCCCTTAAGTCTTGGTGGTTCCAACGGCGGTCCAAATTAGGGCTCGCCGACCTGTTCGGCGTGTCGTCGACTACACTTTGACTCACCAAATTACCCATTTTCCAACACTCTTCACTTTTCAACCAACATAACCAACACCCGTTATTCTAAATTAAAAACTTGGGTTGCCTCCCAAGAAGCGCCTCAGTTAACGTTGTGACATGACGAGGATACCAAATTAAGCTTCATTTGTGGGATTTGCCATTGTGTCACTAGGAAACCCCCCCCCCCCCTTGTTGTCTGGGATTCAAATGAGAAGAAATTTGACCCATTTGGGTCTCCAACTACTTAATAGAGATTGAGTGAGAGGTCACCGTCTGATTTAGAGTTGAGTCATGCTCTTTCATCTCTTTCAACACTTTGTCTATGCCTTCAACTTTGTTGATAATGCGTGAGAGCATATCTTCTGTATGACCAACTTCAAATTCCTTGGGATTTTGACACTCATGGGGAGGGACGTACCTGTCCTTGTCCCTCTCTCTCTCATTGCAGGTGGCGTTACAATAACACCAATCTCTGTCACGGTCTCTCCAGCCCTCATCTCTATTCCAACCTTGATTTCCACCCAGTCTTGGGTAGTTTGCACGATAACCTCCTCCTTGATTGGCTAGGATGTTCACTTCCTCATTGTACATCGCTTCGAATTGTGCTTCATCAAGGTTTACTCTACCAACACCCACAACATTAACACTCTATGTACCAACACCCATGACATTTTTAGCAAAGATATCCAGCTGGGTCATTATTTTGGCCATGTTTTTGTGTCTCTCTTGGTCCTTTACGATATGCTCTTTTGTCATTCTATAAGTGAGAAGAGAGACTTGGTCTTCACAAGTGTACCATGCATATTGATCTTGGTCATGCAATCAAGGAGTTGAGATGCTACTTCATAGGGTTGTTGCATTATACCACCAGGAACAGGTTGATCAGCAACTCCTTTATTCACCGAGTCGAGGCTCCTATAGAACTATTGCAGCAACACCTCATTTGGAAGTCTATGAGTTGGGCATTGCAACACCAACTTCATAAACCTCTACCACGTCTCGTGGATTAGCTCACCTTCCAAGCATTTAAAACCTTGGATGATATCTCTGAGTGTCATCATCTTCGATGGGAGGAAGAATCTCACTTGGAATGCTGTGATCAGCTCATCCCAAGAGGTGATGGAGTCCCTTGGTAACCCAGATAACCATTTGGTAGCTTTACCCATCAAAGAGAATGGGAACAACCTGAGACAGAGTGATTCTTGCGTTATGTTCTTAAATGAGAACGGACTACAAAAATCCACGAAGTTCCGAATATTCTCATGGGGATCCTCATGAGCCAGTCCCCCAAATAATCCTTGCAATTGTAGGAGCCGAAGCATTGTGCTAGTAATGTCAAAAACAACATTTCCTTCATTTGGAGGTAGACGTATTGCACCCGCACCACCCAATGGAATGGGGTCATTTACATTTGGGTCATTTACATCATTGAGGTTCCTAATATCATCTATGTGGCCCACTTGGCTACCATTACTCCCGTTTACGCTTATGTCTTCCTCTGTTCAACACAAAACCAAAAACTAGAGTAAGTAGATTCAATTACAACCAAAGAGATCACAATTTAACTTCACTAAAAGTATTTCAAACAACACCACTCCCTGGTAGCAGCACCATTTTGTATTAACGTTTCAAACACACCTTATCTAATTCTAGGTACAAACGATCTTTAAGCAGTGTCAAACCCAACATATGAGTTGAGGTCAAAGCCATAGGGAGCAGTACGTGTTCAAATTCAATTAAGAAGTAAAAATGTGATCTAAATAGCTATAGGAATAGAGAGTGGGCTTTAGGCTTCATTCAGACTACCACCAATTTTAGGAATAAGCAAAATAGATATGTCTTTATCTACCAAGATGTGTGATGAACCAGGAGTTGTATGGATGTACAATTAGGCACTTGCTCATCTGGTTTGGCATCTCGAATGCCAAATGTCTCAACCATCTCCTCAAGCACAATATTAGTTCTTCAAAAAGATTCCTAATTCCCTCCCTGAGGCCATCATCATCGACATATTCTCGCACGGGAAAAGACTGGCACAAGTAAGGTACCTATTTTCCTGATTCCCAATCAACCACCTTGCTACTCGAAGCTTCCATCTCATCATGTGCTATTGGGATGTATCCTAAGCCAAACTTTGAATCTTTTGTGAAAACTTGAATAGGCTCAGTGATACCTTGCAATTATTTTCCCAACCGAAAACTAGGTTCAAATCCACTTCTCAACATCAAAGTGGCTATCATCTTGAAAACAAAAGGGATAGGAGTATGCGAGGCCAAATCATCACCGGTAGCATTCACTATCTTTATTGTATAGAAATCAGAACCTCTAGCCACATCGTCGGCAATCGGGGCATAGTCATTCGAATGTCTTCCTTCACCATGAATGACCACTTCATGATCGTTCCACACAAACTTCATCAACTGGTAGAGGGTAGAGGGCACGACCCCAGCTATATCGATCAAAGGTCTTCCGAGTAAAAGTTTGTAGCTAGTGGTGATGTCCATCACCTGGAACTCGATAATGAAATCTGCAGGTCCTACTTCAACACCCAATCTAACAGCGCCCAATGATTCTCTTTGACTCCTGTCGAAAGCTCTCACATTGACTTGGTTCTGACAAATCATCGCTTGAGAGTCGACAATGGGCAAATATTAAGGCCAGATCACAATCTTGTCCTGACACTTGATTGTGATGTGCAAGGATTTTTTATGCAACCCCTTCATAAGGCAACTCTGTAACGCTAAATCTAACATGATGGTCTCTGATGACTTTGCTTACCATGGTTGCAAGATTATCATTGTTCGTCCCCACCGGTACATGAGTCTCATTCAAAGCCTTTAACAAAGCATGCTTGTGCTGTTGTGAACTCATGAATAATGGCCACACAGAAATTTGAGCAGGTGTCTTCTCCAAATGTTTCATGATGGAATACTATTTAGGCTACATTCTTTGCCAAAACTCCACGGCTTTAGCTTCACTGATCGGCTTTTTCTGGTGGTCTATCTTGTGGCCTCCTTGAGCCAATTATTTCGGTGTATAAAATCTATAAGATCTAGTCATACCATGGATGGTAGTGGTCTCTATCACAAACTCTTTCATGGTAAGGCCTTCTTTGGGCACTGAAGTAAAAGCTTGATGAGGTGCCATTATCACAAACTTTTTCTCAGTAAGGCTCTTCTTTGGCCCTAAACCAAAATCTTGATGGGGTGTTATTATCACACACTCAGGCTTCTTGCTTATGCTTAGAGAGGCTATAGCCTTCTCAAGACTGTCAAGATTTGATGGGACTATCATCTTAGCATCACCCCAATCCTCTTATATTTAAATCATATTAACAGTATCTCCCCTATGATTCGATAAAGGATTACAATGCACATTAGGTGTGGCAGTCTGAAGAGTGACCACCTTGTGATCAATTAAGTCTTGAATCTTATGCTTCAGGTTGATACAATCTTTGGTGGTATGTCATGCACTATTGGAGTGGTATGCACATATCTGATCAGCTCTAAAGAATTTAGAGTTTGTGTTGACAGGTTTAGGTTCGATGGGATGAAGCATGCCTGCAACTTTCAATCTTTCAAACAACTTAGTTCGACTTTCAATGAGTGGAGTGAAAATTCTGGGAGGTTTCCTTTCAAAGTTTGGACGAGGAAGGTCATAGTTATTTTGTGAAGGTGGAGGTACTTGGCGGTAATTTAAACGTTTTTGGCGGGGAGGTGTTGGTGTCTGGAATTTTTGGTATGGTTGAGTTTGGTAATTTGATTGTTGAGTCTGGTAGTTTGGAGGGGTAGTTTGGTAATGTTGAGCTGGGAGATTCGGAGGTGGAGTTTGGAAATTTAGTTGGACATAGAAAATTGGGTAGGGATTTTATGGAGCTGGGGGATAGGCTTTAGAGGGTGAAGATTTTCTAGAGCTAAATCCGAACGATATCTTTGTCCTTGCATCAGATGCATGAGAAAAAAAGACACATCCTCCCTTTACTTCCTTAATAGTCCCAAAGATCCGGCTTGGGCTGCCACATGGCAAATTTTCCCGGTCTTAAGACCGCATTCAATAGTGTCACGTACTTTGACTATCTCAGCAAACTTGGCTCCAATGAGCAACATCATTCTATCGTAGTATTCTGGCTCTTGGATGCACTCAAATACTTAAGTGATCTCCATTCCGGACATGGGAGATTGAACTCTTGCAACCTCTTTTCTCCACCTGTATTCCTATTCACGGTAGTTTTCGGTGGATTTTTGCCTAATCATTTCCAAAGAGTAACAATCTGGAACGATCTCTACATTATGAGCAAATCTCTCAATAAAATCTTTAGCTAAAGCATTCCAACTAGACCATTGTTTTATGTCTTGGGAGGCGAACCATTCCAAGGCCTCCTCATTCAAACTTCAGCTAAAGAGTCATATCAAAAATTCTTCATTTTTCCAACTCCCACGAGATGGTCACAATACGATCTCAAATGACCTAAAGGGTTTCCAGTTCCTCAAAAAGTGTCAAACTTTGGTACCTTAAACCCCTTGGGAAGGTCCAAGTGTGGGTGGATACACAAGTCTTCGTAGTTCAGTCCTATAACATCTGGAGTGTAATGAAGCTCTTTCATAATTTCTTCCTTCATGCTATGCTTATTCATCTCCTCTTTGACCCTCCACTCCTTTCCTTCTCCTCATAGTGATCGGGTTCAGGATATGTAGTGTATTGAAGATGTGGTTCTGTGAGGATTGGAATATGAAAAGTGGCTTTTGGAGGTTGGGGTTGAGTAGTAGGTGGGCTTGAAGTGTTTTGAGGAGGAGTTTGGTACATAGAAGGGAATGCTCACTACAACAAATTTGTCCTCCAACCACAGTTGAAAAATGTGGCCTAAACTATAAATAAATGTTGCCTTTGATCAAAGGCCACACTTTTTTACCTATGGCAATGCTTTTAAAGGGGTGGCCTAAACAAGCGTAACCTTTTCCCTAAGGCAACACTTTTAAGAGGAAAAGGCTACGAATTACAAGAAGCGTTGCCTTTGCATTCACCTATGACAACGCTTCTATATACCATCTACGGGCACACTTTTGTGCTTTAAAACAACACTTTTGAAGTGTCACATTTCATTCTTTATAGGCAACACTTTAAACTTGTTGCTTGTTTTCCAACATTCAGCCACACTATAAAAATGTTGGTGAAGCCTATATCTATGTGGCCACATTTATACAAGCTAATCCACAACTTTCTAATTAAAAATTAAAATATAATAATAGTATTTTTTTTAAATATTATTATTATAATATGTATCTTGAAACCACTTTTTAAATAAGAAATATAAAGCATCACATTAAATAATAGAGAACCAAAAATATCTTCACAATACAAAAACTTTGAAATATTCTAATATTCAACATCAACAGTTAGTAATGCAAACTACTTCAAAGTGTGCTATAGTACTTTTAATAAAATTTAAAACATCCAAACTATTCATGTAGTATCATGAATAATATTAGATCATAAATGGATAAAATTGGTCAACCAAATCAACTCAACTTTCGGCCACCATTTCCAATTGCATCGCCATAAGTTTCCTACAGGTTAAAAGTGAAATTGAAACTTGATTAGATAGAAAGTAAGTATACTTAGAAAATGTAAAACTATAATTCAATAATATGTGAAACTGCAATTATGCA
>JAJOOF010020917.1:0-15472 GCA_029582545.1 Solanum lignicaule
TTTAGAATTCCCCTTACATGCTCGTACATTCCACGTACTAAGCCATTTGGCCTGCATCTTCTCATGATGCAGACACAGGTATTCAGGATCATCAACAGAAGCTTCGTTGATACATCCGAGAGTTCGAGTTAGTTATGGTGAGCCTCCTTGCTTCCGGAGGATTCCATTTACTTTCAGTTGTTATGAGGTCGTGGGTATTGTCCAGACTTCCATCATTGTCATTTAGAGGCTTCATAGATAGTCAGTATAGTTGAGAAGTCTGTATTATTCATTTATTTTATTAAATGTTTTAAAGACTTAAGTTGCCTATTTTATGGCGAGTTGAATAATTTATTTTATTCAGAGTTTTCTTTTGAGTTAAAGCTTTCTATTTAAGTTTTATGAACTTTTATTTCAGTTTTTAAGCTTTGTATGCTTGAATCAGTTTCCGCTTGTAGTCAGCCAGGATAAGGGTTCGCTTGGGGACCAGCAATGGTCTTCGAGTGCCGGCCACGTCCAGGGTGTAGGCTCGGGTTGTGACAAATTTATTTGGCTATGTGTTTTTACTGTCTACTTGTTTTATTTATCGTATATATTGAATTGTGACATTCATGGCATCCGAGTTCGCCAAACAGCAAATAGATTGCATTAGGAAAAATGGCGGTTACGTGGCTTACCACGACTGTCATTCAGAAAAACACAAGTTGAATTCTTTGGAAGTGATAAATGAATAGTTGGCTTGTGGTCATCCAACGTCGTTTATTAGACTTCACCCCGTTGTTTGTCCGACTTGGGTAACCGTCATTTCTACATCAATTCTAGTCAACCTAGAATAGAGCGAAACCAAATCCAAATTTAAGCATTAACCTAAGACGGCTTAATACCCAAGGCGTATTAAGTCCATTAGTAAAACAGCCAAAAATCATGTCCAAGATTCACGACCTAACGACATATCATATTATTTGACATTTGAATGATGTATGTGTGGAAACCTGATTATTACCTATTTGGGGAAGGGAATCTTAACTGTGCTTTATTTTGTAGTTATGGATCGATTTCCCAAATTTGACATGGTAGTGGAAGCCCCAGTTCTGCTCAAGATGTGGTACAATGACTTCAATATGTTTCACAAAAGGGACCTCAACAAATATGTAGGGGCCTTAACAGAACTCATTAATATGGTTGAGTGGCCTGAGCCGATTGAAGTCCTCACGGATTATTGGGACAACGAGAAAATGGTGTTCCGATTTGGAACCATAGAAATCACCTCGACAATTGAGGAAATTCGGGACGGAATAGACATAGTCGGTACAGGGCTTGAAAGAAGAGTGAGAAAACAAGAAAAAATCTTAATCCCTAACAAGCCTACTCTCGAGGATATTATAAAATGGCTCGGATTAAGAAAGGATTACGCCTTCTGGGCCGAAGGTTCTAACGTTTCTTTTATGGATCTCTATGTTAGATTTGGGCATGCAAGCTTTTATGCGAATTACAACCAAGAGTTCAAGGTTACCTTCAGAGAATGAAACGGGATCAGATCTTTGGCATTCACTATCGTGCTATAAGGGTACTATGGTTTTTCCCCAAGGCCCGAGCCTCGGCATCAACACCCGGGTAATAATGCTTGCACACACTCTCTTCCATGGGAATCTGAACCAAGGGCAAGTGAAGTATTATCCCATCGCGCCTGTCATCCTATCCGACATGTATCGTGCTTTGGGAAGATGTAAGGAAGGACATCGCTACTTTCAGGGCTGTAATCTCCTCCTCCAATGGTGGATAATGAGCCACTTAGTGAAGGGACACGGGACTCAACAGCTACACACCCTTGATGATAATAATGCTTTTAAAGGTTTGAATGATATGTTGTTTTGGACAAATTAGAAAATAGGAAGAATAGAGGAAGGTGAGCTCAGATTTTCTCCGAGTTAAGAGAAGAAGATATCCAGTGGATATTCGACCGTTTCATCTCGAAAGATGCCATAGTACGGGGAGACAGGCAACTTGTGCTTCCTTTACCAGGTATTTGAGGTATCCGCCTGTATGCACCCATCCGGGTCCTGACGCAGTTTGGAAGAAGACAAACTACACCCCCAAACACATACTATCGTATATATATGTTCGACATCGGGGATGACAAAGTGCATGAGGCTTCAGAGATTATAAGAGAATGGAAAAAGGTTGTGCGAATTAATAAAGACACCATTGCGGCAGACTGATTTAATGCTGGGTACGATGAAACTTACAAAGCTTGGTTGAAAGGCAATATACAAGGTATCTCCTTCCCAGTTCCGAACATTTACCGTAGTGTGGAAGACAAAGAGTCCAAAGCTTTGATAGAATTAACAAAGGTTAAAAGGGAAGCTCAGGAAATGCACAATGAATTTTTTCGAAAGCAAGAGGAGGATAAATACGCCCTCGAGAGTGTAACTCGAGAATTAGAAAGCTTGAGAAGCGATTTGGGAGAGCTCAACTTATAGATTGGAGACAAGAGAAGTGGAGTGTGTTTCGAAGACTGGAAGAGAAAGGTCGTCGGAGCGACGGATACTTGTTAATGATTCAATATAGGCTTCAACATCTCATGGCATAGAACAAGAGGAGCAGATTAGAAGTGGGGCCGTTAGGAACCTCCTAGTAGACTTCGCCCCTGCGTGGGTTTTTCCATATGTACTTGTTGTTATTTACCCCTGCGTGGACTTGCATTTCTTGTATTTTGGTACTCTTTTCAAATGACCCTTACGTGGGCCTCTCCTTTTGCATTTCCCATTTATTCCCTACTACCCCTGCTTATTTTCGCTTCTTGAACATCATTTTATATGCAAAATTCGCTTTGGGGTAACAAAATGGTTCAATTCGACACATACATCTTTCAAATGCGATAGGCCTACCCTTGGCACAAAAGGGCCCCATTCTTATTTAGGATGCGTGATCTATGCTTGTGTGCTTTAAACTATTTATGTGATATGTTGCTTTGAATGAGGACATTTGTAGCCCACTCCTTTTCAAAAAAATTCTGAAAATCTCCACAATGCCAAATGCAAGTCACTACCAAAATGTCCGACCAAAATTCCATGAGTCTTGAGTTTCTCAACTAGAAAATAGAATCCTACTACCAAATCCTAAAACATTATTCTATCATCGAGGTGGAGACGATTAAGGAGAATTTAAGGATGAAGCTGTGCCGATTCAAACAAGAGATTTGAGAAATAGGAGAAAGAAGAATAGAAGTGGAACTAGCCACCGCAGCTACGCAAGCCAAAAATGCAACACTGGACACGGAGTTAGCGGCTAAGATGGCAAGATATGCTATCATAAGCAAGGATACGGTTGCTATGCGGAAGGAACATAATATCTTCAATAATGATAAAACCACGAGGCTTCAGAAAATACGCAAAAAATGCTCTTTCTTCAATCAAGAAGCCAATAGTGGTCCCGAAGACACTCACCCTGGAGCTACCGAAAAAGACAACGAGGAGGAAATCATCTATATGCCTCCCTTCATGGGACGTCTGAAAGGAGGAGACAAAAAGATCACTCTCCCGGCTTACGAGCGGGCACGTAGTGTGGGGGTAAGAGTCGTGCCGTGTGCTCTTATTACAAACAACTTAAGGCTTCACGCATGTTGACGCCTCTCGAAGGAACCACTTTTGGGTTTGGGTATGAAAGATCTCAAAAGACGTGTGTCTACCATCCGAACCAAAAATGGCATATGACAGAAGAATGTGTGGAGCTTAAGGCAGCAATTCGCAACCTGATCAACGTTGGGGAGATCCCATATATGTGGGGTGAGAACACCTTCCTTACCTATGACCAACCGAAGCCAGTATGCTGGTCATTGATCACACTTTGTTATATTGTCACTATTTCACGCCTTTCAAGAAAATGTTATTGGAGATCTACAGTCAGTTGGTTCGAAAAGGGGTCTTGGCCTCTATTAGAAAGGATGACGAAGCTATCGATCCCATTGAAATTGAAATCTGGAAACCCTGCCCTTATCATGACACCATAGATCACAACATTGGAAAGTGCCTCGGGTTTCGATGTGACGTGGAATCCCTCGTCAAGATGGGAAAGATTCAAGTTGACTTTACCCCCCGTGAATAATGCGACAATTGGAAGAAGAATGGCTTGGATGGAGGCATATTTTATCTTTAGGAGCTTTATTGTCTGTTTTTTCACTTTCCTTGTAATTAGCAGAAATGAATGAATGAAAATGAAAATTTTCCTTGTATTTGAACTACGTAGGGCTTGAATTCTCCTTGCGAGATACGTAGGCAGCCTTTCAAGGCCCGGTCCTTATCTTTTAAAAATTTTCTTTTCCCCCCTTTCATACTACAAGGAAACTTTGAATTCACATCAACATATGCTGAGAGATGCAGCAAGAAGACCTTAGCTCAACGCAATCTAACCTTTATGGGCCACTTGCCTCAAAATGAAACGAGCAAATTCCTGTTTGTTCAAAAAAAAAATCAGTCCCCATTATTCGTGGGTTAACATGTTCTCAAACGAAGTAACTTTTATGTGTTTATATGTCTTCCATGTGATATTTTGCATTATTTGTCCTAGATCAAAACTAACAGATTTGCCTTTGAGTTGTTTTCTTCTAAAGGTAGTTAGAACTGATCTGTGTTGATAAGCTGGCTGAACACCCCTATTTTACCAAATCAAAAGGGCCTACAGATTCCTTCTCCAGTCAAAGTTCTCGGAAGAGCCAATCAACAATGGGTGATAACAATGAAGAGATTGGCCTTACCGATGTTGTCGTGGCTCAGCCCGTTATTACTGACCAGAACGAACTAATTATGTATTTGATGAAGCAGATCACCAAGATGAGGGTCAAAATGCAGAGAAGGCAAGATATGCCTAATCCAGGTTTTTCTTTCAATGCTCCAACAGACGAAAGGCTTCCACTTCACTTTCCTCCTTCAATCGCGGAACAGACTCAAAACCTACCCTCCAGTCCCGCTCATAATCCCTCAATCATCGACTTAACCACCCAAAATCCCCATTATGCCTCCACCTCTTACCAAACACCACCTCCTTCTCAAAGTACCAACCCCCAAGCACCACTCCCTCCTCAAAATGCCAAACTCCAAACTTATTCATCCCCTCGAAACCAAAACGTTAACAACCCGCAAACTTTCCTTCATCACAAAAATCAACATACCAACCCCCAGACTTTCCCTCAAAGCTGCCAAGCCACTCAAAATGCCCAAAGTCCCTCCATTGCTCCACCCCTACCTCAGAAAGTCACTTTTCAAATCCCAATCCCCAATGAGCCTTACGCCAATTGTTCTGAGCTCGACCGCTATGAGGAAATGGAGAGAGAATGGAGGTCAAAGAAAGAGGTAGCCAAGCTAGACATGAAGGAAGAAATCTGAAAGGCCATGAAAGAGTTGCACTGCATTCATGAAGTCACCGGTTTGAGCTATGAAGACCTATGCATCCATCAGAATCTAGATCTTCCGAAAGGGTTTAAGGTACCAAAGTTTGACGTCTTCGAAGGAACAGGGAACCCCTTAGCACACGTGAGGGCCTATTGTGACCAGCTCGTGGGAGTTGGAAAAGATGAAGCTTTATTAATGCAGTTTTTTAGCCGAAGTCTGAGTGGAAAGGCTCTGGAATGGTTTACATCTCATGAAACAAGACAGTGGTCTAGCTGGAATGCTTTGGCTAAGGACTTCATCGAACGATTCACCTACAATGTAGAGATCGTTCCTGATCGTTATTCCTTGGAAAAAATGAAGCAGAAATCAAATGAAAGTTACAGAGAATTTGCACACAGATGGAGAAAGGAGGTAGCTAGATCTCGGCCTCCTATGTTTGAGAAGGAAATCGTTGAAGTATTTGTGCGGGTTCAAGAGCCCGAATATTATGATAGAATTATGTTTCTTGTTGGAGCAAAGTTTGCTGAGATAGTCAAAGTATGTGAGACTATCGAAGATGGATTAAAAACCTGGAAGATTACCCATGTTGCTGCCTCGCCCGGATCCTCGGGTTTGTTGAAGAAGAAATGAGAAGACGTGTCTTCTATCTCTTATGAGGGGAAGAAGACCCCAAGGAAATCCTCATCATACCAAGGTCATTCCCAACCTTCACAGAGTTCGTACCCGGCTTGTTATGCACAAGCTGATTAACAAAATGCCTCTCCCCCAGTTATCAAAATACCCTCCCCTCAGTTATCAAAATACCTCTTCTCCAGTTACCAAAATACTCCCCCTCATATCTACCAAACTCCCCCTCCAGTTTACCAGACTTCACCTAATCACTACCGGAACGTCGCCCCCAACTGTGCTAACGTTCAATCAAATTACCAAACTCCTCCCCCAACTTACCAAACCCCGACTCCACTTTACCAAAATACCCCCTTGAACTACCAAGCTCTACAACCAAATTACCAAACCAACTCATATCCCAGATATCAAGCCCCCCATCCAAACGCTCCAAACTATCGTCAAATGCCTCCCCCTCAACAAGGCAATTACGATCCCCCCCGTATTAGATTTGAGAAGAATATCGCTAGAATTTTCACTCCGCTCATTGAAAGCTGAACAAAGTTGTTCGAGCGATTAACCGCGGCACGATATATTCATCTATTGGGGCCCAAGCCGGTTGACACTAGCTCAAAGTTTTACAGACCTGACCAGAGGTGCGCATATCACTCCAACGATGTTGGACATGATATCGAGGACTGGATCAACCTGAAGCATAAGATCCAAGACCTGATTGAACAAAATGTGGTCTCTCTTCAGATAGTCGCGCCCAATCTCAATAGTAATCCTTTGCCAAATCATGGAGGTGTCACTCGTTTTAAACACTTGGGGGCGACGCGCGCTGGTCGTGCGCCTCCCGCCCGTCCCTGACTTGCGTGCTTTTTTTTGGGGCCAACGAACCCCAGCGCGGAAAGCGCCAAGGAATACTTAACATGAACAGTCGAGGGCATTCGTATTTCATAGTCAGAGGTGAAATTCTTGGATTTATGAAGTACAACAACTGCGAAAGCATTTGCCAAGAATGTTTTCATTAATCAAGAACGAAAGTTGGGGACTATCAATATGATAGAGACAAATGTTGATTAGTGCGTGACAAAGGCAATAGTTCCAATTGCTGTTGATGAACTAAAAATAGCTGTAGTCTCGCTGAGCATTAGAGAGAAGAAATAGTTTGTGATTCTGACACCCGAGAAGGTTGTTGCCTTGGTGCCAAGAAAAAGTCTTGCCCAATCGAAGTTTGTGATTGAAACGGCTGCCACTCAAGGCATGACTAGATTTGGTAGATGTTACACACCGGAAGAGTTGGCTCAAGTAGGGAAGAAGAAGGACCAAACAAAAAGTCCGATCAGTGAAGCCGAGGCTGAGGAGTTCTGGAGAAAAATGCAGCCGATAGACTATTCGACCGGCTCAGATTTCTGTATGGGCCTTATTGATGAGTTCGCAAATGCATAGGCAGGCTCTGATGAGAGCTTTGGATAATACTTATGTGCCTGTGGGTTCTAACAGTGACAATCTAACAGCCATGATAAACTAGGTTATTCAAGGACACCGAATCAATTTTTATGACGAAGAGCTGCCCTTTGAAGGAAGGATGCACAACAAAGCTCTGCACCTCACCATCAAATGTTGGGACAAAATTATAAATCATGTTTTGGTTGACGATGGGTCCGGTCTCAACATCTGCTAGCTTTCGACTCTCAAGCAGCTGAAATTCAACTTGGGAAAGGTTCAACAAAACCAGGTTAATGCGAGAGCTTTCAATGGAGTGCAGAGAGACACGATAGGGGCAGTAAACTTGGATATTCAGATGGGTCCTGTAGAATTCAATGTAGAGTTTCAGGTGTTGGATATCAACACTAGTTACAACCTGCTGCTGGGAAGACCGTTTATCCATATGACCGGGGCTGTGCCATCTACCATTCACCAACTCATAAAATTTGTTTGGAAGGACCAAAAATTGGTCATTCATAGTAAGGGGAGTCATTTCGATGGGTATGCGCCGATCTTTGATAAGGTATCCCGAGGTTGCGATTTCTACCTTGTGGAGCTGGTAAATGCCACCGGTGATGACTTGGCTCCACAACCTCATATGCCTTCTGTGTACAAAATGATTGCTACTGTTATGCTCCGGAGTGATTTTGAACAAGGTTTCGGGATAGGGAAGCATTTCTAAGGAATTGTTGAGCCTGTTCAAGTTCCCGCCAGAGGTACAAAGTCTGGTTTGGGGGTATGTCCCCAAAGATGCTGATGAAACAAAGCTGAAGAACAAGAGTATTGATCAAACATTGTCCAGGCCAATTCCTTATCTATACCAGTCATTTTCAGTGTGAGAATACATCAACGATGGTGGTCCCGGGGAAGGAATCTGGGGACTTTTTGAGGAGTTTGATGCGGTCATCGAGTAAGAAGCTGGGACATCAGGCATCCATGATGCAGAACCTGAGAAGCAGTTGCAAAAATGGACTTCTACACCGCTCCTGATTCCCCGTGCAACTTGGTAGAAAAGACATGTATTTATGTTTATTTTGAAAATCGGTGGTAGTTCGAAAGAGGCCCGAGACCCACCCTTTTTACAGTTTTTATTTTTTTTAAGTTTTTAAATTCCCTTGTGATGTTTAAAAAGGCAAAATGGCCCTTAGCCATGGCCAAAGTTTGTGCTTGTTTTTCAATCTAAATGAAAGACTCTTTTGTTGAAAATTTGTTTACTTATCTGTTTACGTTTTACTTTCCTAACTTTGTTTGTTTATGATTTCAGTAATATTAATTTAAAACCTGCCAATGTCATGTCATGTCACGAATCGATTGAACGAAATGAGGCGGGTGATGATGAGTGTAAGGAATACGAAGAAGAAAATGAGGTACCTAAACATGTTGCTGAAGAGATCCGACAATTTGAGAATCAACACAAGCCAAATCTTGAAGAAACTGAGACTGTGAATCTCAGAGATGAGGAATGTGTCAAAGAAGTCAGAATCAGTGTCCATCTGACCGAAGCTCAAAGAAAGGACTTGGTCCGTTTGCTTATAGAATACATTGATGTATTTGCCTGGTCTTACAAAGATATGCCGGGGCTGAGTACGAATATGGTATCCCACAAGTTGTCGATTAATCCAGATTTTAGTCCAATAAAATAAAAGACTCAAAAATCAAGCCTGAATTGAGTTTAAAGATCAAAGAGTAGATTACCAAACAGATCGAGTCTCAAGTAGTGGAAGTGACACAATATCCGACTTGGTTAGCCAACATTGTTTTGGTTGCCAAGAAAGACGAAAAAATTAGAATTTGTGTTGACTACAGAGATCTCAACAAAGCTAGCCCGAAAGATAATTTTCCATTGCCAAACATTCACATCTTCATTGATAACTGTGCTAAGCACGAGATGCAGTCATTTGTGGGTTGTTATGTGGTTATCATCAGATCCTGATGGACGAAGAAGATGTAGAAAAGACGGCCTTCATTATGCCTTGGGGAGTATATCATTATCGGGTGATGCCGTTTGGTCTCAAGAATGCCGGTGCTACTTATATGAGGGTTATGACAACCATCTTTCATGATATGACTCACAAGGAGATTGAGGTATATGTAGATGATGTCATAATCAAATCTCATGAGATTTCGGATCACTTGACTCACTTGAGAAAGTTCTTTGATCACCTGCGTCGATACAATTTGAAGTTAAATCCTGCTAAATGTCCTTTTGGAGTGCCGGCTAGCAAGCTATTGGGATTTATAGTCAGCAGGAAAGGCATTGAGCTTGACCCTTCGAAGATCAAGGCGACCCAAAAATTACCTCCTCCGAAGACCAATAAAGAGGTGATGAGTTTCCCGAGAAGGTTGAACTACATCAGTCGATTTATAGCTCAGTCCACTATGGTGTGTGAGCCAATCTTCAAGTTGTTGAAAAAAGATGCCTTGACCAAGTGGACCGGAGAATGTCAAACTGCTTTTGATGCCATCAAGAACTATTTGTCCAATCCACCGGTATTGGTTCCTCCATGGGAAGGAAGTCCACTGTTGTTGTTTATGTTTGTCTTGGATAGCGTATTTGGATGCGTGCTTGGTCAACATGATGAAACTGGAAAGAAGGAGCGAGCCATTTATTAATTAAGCAATAAATTCACTCCATATGAGGTTCGTTACACATTTTTGGAAAGAACATGTTGTGCTTTGACCTGGATTGCGCAGAAGTTGAGACATTATTTGTCTTCTTATACCACATACCTTATTTCCAGGATGAATTCGTTGAAGTATATTTGCCAAAAAGAGATGCCGACCGGAAAGTTGGCTAAATGGCAAATGCTCTTGAGTGAGTTTGACATTGTGTATGCGACTCAAAAAGCGATAAAAGCACAAGCCTTGCCTGATCATCTTGGGGAGAATCCAGTTGATGTAGAGTACGAACCACTCAAGACTTATTTTCCTGATGAAGTGGTAGCATTTGTGGGTTAAGATATTTCTGAAGCATACCCTGGTTGGAGAGTATTCTTTGACGGAGCGGCGAACCACCAAGGAAAAGGTATCGAAGCAGTCTTAGTGTCAGAATCCGGTCAGCACTATCCTATGGCTACTAAACTCTGATTCGATTGCACAAACAACATGGCAGAATACGAAGCTTGTATCCTTGGTTTGAAGATGGCCATCGACATGAACGTTCATGAGTTGCTGGTTATTGGAGATTCAGATTTGTTGATTCATCAGGTTCAAGGAGAATGGGCCGTGAAGAACCCAAAGATCACACCGTACGTGCAATATATATAGAAGTTATGCAAAAGATTCCTCAAGATCGAATTCAGACACACTCCCAGGATACAGAATGAGTTGGCCGATGCTCTTGCCACCATTGCCTCAATGATTAAACATTTGGATACAAGTTATATTGATCCCTTGGATATAGAGGAACAAGAGCAGCCTGTCCATTATTCACGTGTTGAAGCGAAACCAGATGGTTTGCCTTGGTATTTTGGCATCAAGAAGTATTTAGAGACCGGGACTTATCCTCAGAATGCAACGTTCAACCAGAAGAAGTCGTTACGCCGTATGGCCCTCAATTTCATTGCAAGTGGGGAAATCCTTTATAGGAGGACTTCAGATTTAGGTCTTCTCAGATGTGTTGATGCTAGTGAAGCTGCAAAAATTCTAGAACAGAGACATGCCGGAGTTTGTGGTACTCACATGAATGGGCTCACTTTGGCAAGAAAGATCCTCCGACCTGGTTATTTTTGGATGACTATGGAGCATGATTGTTGCAAGTTTGTGCAGAAATGTCATAAATATGAAGTGCATGGTGATTTGATCCGAGTGCCGCCTCACGAACTTAATGTTATGAGTTCGCCTTGGCCTTTTGTAGCTTGGGGCATGGATGTCATTGGTCCGATAGAGCCAGTCTCCTCTAATGGACACAGATTCATTTTGGTTAACATTGACTACTTCACCAAGTGGGTGGAAGCAGCTTCATATAAGTCGGTGACCAAGAAGGTTGTAGCTGATTTTATTCGCAACATTTTGATATGTAGGTTTGGTGTGCCAGAATCCATTATTACTGATAATGGAGCGAATCTCAACAGTCACTTGATGAGAGAGGTATGTGAACAATTCAAGATTACTCACCGGAACTCAACCACCTATCATCCCCAAATGAATGGAATTGTAGAAGCCGCCAACAAGAACATAAAGAAGATTTTGAGGAAAATGATTGATAATCGCAGAGGTTGGCATGAGATATTGTCGTATGCTTTGTTGGGTTACCGAACGACTGTCAGAACATCAGTTAGAGCTAATCCATATTTGCTAGTATATGAAACAAAAGCAGTTATACCTGCAGAAGTTGAAATACCCTTATTGAGAATCATCCAAGAAGCTGAATTGAGTGATGTTGAATGGGTTCGCAAGCGGATTGATTAGTTAACATTGATTGATGAGAAGAGAATGGTTGTTGTTTGTCATGGACAACTGTATCGACAGAGAATGATTTGTGCTTTCCACAAGAAAGTAAGAGCCAAAATGTTTGAGATTGGTCAGTTGGTTCTCAAAAGTATTTTCCCTTACCAGGATGAATATAAAGGAAAATTCACACCAAATTGGCAAAGACCCTACATGGTTCGCAAAGTTTTATCTGGAGGTGCCTTGGTCCTGTCGGAGATGGATGGCACCGAATGGCCCAAACTAATAACTCAGATGCTGTCAAGATATATTATGTGTGAAGTTTCAGTTTGTATTTCTGTCATTTCTTTGTAATCATTTTATTTGCGTGTCATCGCTTTGTTTAGAATTTTATCCCTATGTAATGAACTACGTCTGACCTGAATTCTCAAGAATGAGATACGTAGGCGGCCTATGTCGGTCTCGATCACCCTTTTATCCCTTTCAATATTTCTTTTGTACTTGAACTACGTTCGACCTGAATTCTCAAGAATAAGATGCGTAGGCAGCCTATGTCGGCCTTGGTCGGTGTCTTTGTAAATTTCCTATTTTTGTTGATCCTCGAGAGGGGGAACTATGTTTGGCCTGATTCCTACCTCAACGGGATACTTAGGCACCACAACGGCTCGATCATATCTCTCGTAAGATTTCTACTTCTCTTTACAATAAAAACTGGACAGAATTTTTGAGAGGAACTCCAAAATTCCCAAGAAGAAGATCTCTCCAACAAGTTGAGACTGAAGTCACATTGAGAATTGTAAGTGGGACAAATTTTTTGAGAAGATCTCAAAAATTCCATGATTTGTTCATCAACAGTTCAAGATACGCCAAGGCAGTTAATTGGGACAAATTTGTTTGAGGAGGACCTCAAAAATTTCAATAAGGTTCATCAAAAGTTTGAAACAACTTTGAATACTTTCCAACAAATAATCAGATAGACCTCGAGGCATCAACCTCAAAGACGTTCGCTAAGCTTGACGTGACTTGACGCTTGGCAGTGACCTTTTCCAAATATTATATTTTGAAAATTTATTTTTCTTAAAAACCTTCTTTCATGCTTCAATTATTTGTGCATAAAAATGTTTTGTCTTATCTATCAAGAAACGGAAGATCGAAAAAATCAACCAGAGATAGCAAGCCAAGGAGCAGACAATCGAAGAAATTGACACAGATCAGTTCATTTTTTAAATTAACAATTTTTCTGTGGATCCAGGTCTATAGGAAATATTTTATGGTTCTTATGTCAAAGATTAGGGAACATGAATAACATTATTTCATTCGATCCCCAACAAGGTGAAGTCCATAATGAACACGCAACTGTGTTCAGAGATGGAACATATGAAAATCTCGAAGAGAGCAATATTTTTATTTTTCAGCAACTAAGGATATCTGGAAAACGTTTATCTGCATTATATTATCGGATATGATAATATTTCTTACCCTGAAGGTCATTTATATTGTATTGTCAAATGAAATGATACCACTACCCGTAGAGTCATTCTTATCATGTTGTCAATTGAGATGATACCACTACTTCGAGGGTTATTTTTATCATATTGTCAATTGAGATGATACCACTACTCTGAGAGTCATTTTTATTTGTATTGTCGATTGAGATGATACAGTCATCCAGAAAATACCTAGAAGATCACCTATGTTGTCCGGTGAACCATTATCTTCGTTTGGTACTGGGGATGGTATCATCAGAAGAGAAAGAAATCATGCATTGCAAGAGAAAGAGATCATGTATTGCAAGAGAAAGAAGTCATGCATCACAAGAGAAAGATTCATGCATAGCAAGAAAAGATTCATGCATAGCAAGAGAAGGATTCATGCATCACAGAAAAGAAGTCATACTTCGCGGGAAAGAGATTTATGCATAGCAAGAAGAAGAAACCACGCATAGCAAGAGAAAAGTCATGCATTGCGGGAAAGAGGTTCATGCATAGCAAGAGAATGATTCATGCATCACGAAAAATAAGTCATACATCGCGGGAAAGAGATTTATGCATAGCAAGAAGAAGAAACCACGCATAGCAAGAGAAAAGTCATGCATCGCGGGAAAGAGGTTCATGCATAGCAAGAAAAGGATTCATGCACCGCATGAAAGAAATTCATGCATAGCAAGAGAAGAATTCATGCATCACGGAAAAGAAGTCATGCATCACGGAAAAGAGTCATACATCGCAAGAGAGAGAAAGATTTACCCATCACAAGAAGATCAACATCGACTGCATCATTTTTCTTTGCAACAATGACATCAAGAGAACTATCAATATATTTCATCAGCCTATTTTATTACTTTGACGTCAAAAGAAGGGTACATTGAAGATTATATCGCAAATATGAGACACAAGCTTTATTTGCTTTACGTCAAAACCCGATGGAGTTGACGTCAAATGTTCAAGGAGAGCAATTAAGTGTCATGCGGTAAAAGACACTATATCTCCAATTGAATTACATTTTTTATGCTAATGAGTTTTATCTCAATCTTTGTCGAGAGCATCCGAGAGGATGAATTCTCAAAACAAGCCACAGGTGCGGACGACATCAAAAAGGATGCAGCATAACGTAGAACCTTTTCTTAGCAGCAAACTGGGACATAGTCCAAATAGGAGTGCCAAACTCTTAAGACGTGAGCAGAGGGAAGACTTCCATTACAATCAAACCACATCCCTATCAGAAGGCTTTTGGGTTTTTCTTTAGGTTTCCTGGTTTCAGTTTCGCATCCGAATTTTTTTGGTCTCCACTGGAAACAGCTTTCCAATCCAAGTGACAATGCGCCAAGTGCTTTGGAAATTATATCTGTGTAAGTTCTTAATTATGGGTGTGAAGCGTGTTACATTCATGGCTAAGAGGTTGCAAGCCTCCTTTTCATACTCAATTTATTTTTGTCACTCCTCTAAAACCAAAAGATATCTTGCATAATAGATTTCCTTTTCAACCAATTGAGTCGAACTACAAACAGCCTGATTCCCTAAGGTGGGGTATATGTAGGCGTGATCAATGTTGAAACTCGGTTGTATTCCTAACATTCGCTCTTAAATCTTATTCTCAAGCATTCTGGTCCCTTCATAATTCGGTATCGGGATGGCTTTTAAATTCTTTCAAAGTCGTTCGTCAAATCAAGCGTATCAAACTACAAGTGGTCTGAATTCTCATATAGCCTGAGATATGTAGGAAACCCACTTTCAGGGTTCGGCCATAATTGTTAAAGTTCGTACCAAATCCCTTTTCTAAAAGATGAGGATGTGGTCAGTCAAAATTAGATTAGTCAATTTCATTTTCCTCGAATTTCTTGCATCAATCACACTAAAATGAGGGACAGTTGTTGACACTCAATTTTGACCCTCCCCGATAAGAATTAATCATCGAGCTTCCTAAATTCCAAACGATTTGGAATAATTGGTTTTTATAAAGTTCAAAATATTTTTCAAGTTACTTTTAATTAATTTTATTATTTTTATAATTTTTAGACAATATACATATATATATATATATATATATATATATATATTTCATAATTATGTATATAATAAATATATTTTATGATTACTCGAAAATCGTCTCAAAAAGATTTT
>JAJOOF010020919.1:0-10710 GCA_029582545.1 Solanum lignicaule
CAGCTAAAGATTGATTCTTTGAAAGATCAGAAAGCCATTCTTTGGATGTGACATTAAAGATTCCCTTAAGAGGAAATAGAGTGAATGCTAGAATCCTAAGACACAACCTCTCTCCCCCCCCCCTCGATATTATAGATGAGATATGTGATGACACAGTTAGAAAGAAAAGAAAGCAAGGTCTCCAATTCCATGGAAAAAGACTTCAGCTAAAGCAGAGCTAGCGAAGGGACTGATGGAAAAATGGATAACGAGTTTGACAAGATCTAGATTACAATGTGTCTCAATATAGTGCAGATGCTGATCAAGATTTTTCAAAAAGGAATTTGTCTACTTTGCAACCTTTTGTTGCAGCAACTTCAACCTCTTCTAAAGTGTCTTGTTCACATAAGAATAGACTAAAAATAGAAATTAGTGATCGATAAATTTTATAGCTAAACAAAAAAATCCATTTCTAATCTTATTTAGTCACAAATTATTATAAAATGTTGTTACCTACGAACAATTTAACAAAGGTTAACGACAAAGTTTGTTGCTAATTCGAACTATATACAATGGAACCACTACCAGAACCTGGAACTCACGAGTACAAAGTTGTCTAATGTGAACAAATACAAGTCCCATTAGTGGAAAAAAAAAGTCATCTCAATGGAAAAATACTAGCTAACATATATAGAGAAGAAGAAAGGCTACTCCAGAATCTTCATCATCTGCTCTATGCTGAGACACTGTGCAATCTAGATCTTGTCCGGCTCTCTCTCTCTCTTCTTACCTCTACCTTTTCGATTAGTCCCTTCACTAGTTCTGCTTTTTGTTGAAGTCTTTTCCCATGGCATCGGAAACCTTTGCCTTCTTTTTTTTAATACGACCGTTATCACATGTCTCTTCTATAATATCTGGGGGTTGGTTGTTTCTTAGGTTTCTGGCATTCACTCCATTTCCTCTTAATTAAGGGAGTCTTTAATATCACATCCAATGAATGACTTTCTTGATTTTTTGCTAAAGTCAAATTAGTCAATGAATCAACCTTTGGTTGCTTGTGTTTATATTTATCTCTTACTTTTTCTGATCTAGTGCGTAGAAATCTTACATTATTATCAATACCAAGCAACCTATCCAAGCATTCTTCGATTTTCTTGGAGTATTTTATTCTTTGTAACTTGAATTCCTTCACCTCCAACATACATTTTCTTAAAATAATTCCAAATTTCTTTTGGTGATGCGAGAAATATAATTCTCTTTAAAATAGTTGTTGAGACAACAACAAATAGAGTTGCTTTCGTCGTGGACTTCATCATTTTCTTTTCCTTGTGACTCTTGATTTGCGCTTTGGTGGGATTATTTTGTAACAAATTAATTTCATAATCCTCTTGCACGGCTTCCTTCCTAAAGATCAAGGGCCTCCAAGTAATTTTCTGTTCTCCCAACTCATAATTGATAATTTTCATTACTAAAAACAACATGACTTATTCATGAAAAACTATTTTTTGAAATCCATCTCTTCACTCAAAGGTCCCTTTGGAAAAATAGCTCTAGATCCACCTATCAGTTTTTGAAAGAAAAGAAATGTAGGAAAATAACAATGCAAGAAAAGCTGAAGGATAAATTATGTGTTGCACTACAAAACTTTATATTATTGACTAACAAAGGACATGTATTTACAGTCTAAAAACTAAACTGAAATAGAAATCAACTCCTAAATACTAGGTGTTTAACTTAATAAAATCATTGCAACACCAATTTTTGTAGTTCTAAATCAATGATTCAACATATATATAAAATATTCCAAGGCCTTCAATGTTGAACCTCATATGTATAGCTTTTAAGCTTCTACATTATTGTCTTGAAGCCACATCAAGAGAGCTTGAAGAGTGTTTGTATCAGCTCTGTGATGCTTTTAAGTTAACTCAAGGAGAGGAGGCAATGTGAAGTCAGGATATAATCGAGGGTTGTTGTAGTCCACCAATTCAGTTGGTGGACTCACAACTTTATCTTTGTCTCGACAAAGAAAGAAATCAAGTGATTTTCTAGGAGTCTAAGAATTCAGGATGTATATCATTGCGCGTCATGTGGAAAGATCTTATAATGTTTTTCACCAATAAATGTATTATTTGCTTAACATATTATGTTTATATTATTTTTATGTAATACATAATACATTAGCTTATTATATAATTGTAGTTTGTAAATTTACTTACCATAAATGTGTTGCCTATGTTAACCACAAAAGCATTGAAATTTTGATGGATGGAGTACCATTCGTTGTCCACAAGAACCTGAAGTCCGCTAATAGAATCTTGATGGAGAACGGTTAATGATGTTGGATCATAGTGAGGCTTGGTTCCTAAGGTGAGCTCTTGTTTTTGGCACGGGGGATAATAGTTGAGTCTCATTATGGATTAATTATCTTCGAAAAACTCTTTAAAAGGGCTATTCTGTACAACTAGGCTCATCCCTAAAAGTTCCATGATCCTAAGAGAAAGTATGCTCATGGACTTGCAATAATCTTGAAAAACATTCCTGTGTAATTAAAGGGAAAAAAGGTTAATTCATTTACATAATCAAAAATAGAAAAATAGATACTCATTTTCTTTCAATTTGTTTTTCCAATTTTGATTTGATATAAACTTTAAGAAATTAAAGAAAGACTTTTGAATTGAGTAGTCTTAGACAAAAAAATAAAAATAAAATGTACAACAATATCATTTAATTTAGGGATCTTAAACATGTCATGCCAAAAATGGAAAACAATATTTTTTTGAAACATTCCAAAAAGAAAAGTACGACAAAAAATTGAAAAAGATGAGAACTAAGATAGTCAATTGTCCTTACACGAGAATTTTAAAACAATGTCCTTTGGAAATACTACTCAACTATGTGAGATGAACCTTATTTAGAAGAGTATCGTAAAGAGAGTGTCTCTTTCCAAGGAAGCGTCGAAGAAAACCTTCCATTAAAGCTAGTGGCATAACCACAATGTTTACCAATTTTCCTTTGAGACTATTGCTTTTCACAGAGAGGCATGCCAAAGAACATGTCCATGTAATGATGGGAATTAGAGATGAGATTAGCATCAACTCCGTGGTTCACTACAAGAAAGAAACCATTGTTATACCCCATTTTAACCAAGGTCAAATTAGTGTACAACATATTGGTGATTTTCAAATTAATTAACTTAAGAAGTCGCCACCTAATTATTTTTAAGGTAAATTAGGATACCTAAATTATTAACTAAGTAATACTAAAATGACTTCAATTAAATGGTCTACTAAACTTAAAATTCTAGGTAGGAGTTCTAATTTATCCTAAAGGGAAGGGGTAAGGCATCCTTTAAGATTCGTTAAAAATACGATTACCGACCAAACTTAGGTTAATTAATTTTAAAATAAAGATATGAGTACTAAAGATTAAGTAATTGGGTAACCAAGTTCGAAAAAAAAACATTTTTTATTTTAAAAGCTTTTTGCAATTGCATTAGAATGAAAAAGAGTAACTTCTTTAGATCAA
This sequence comes from Solanum lignicaule, assembly GCA_029582545.1. Taxonomy (NCBI): domain Eukaryota; kingdom Viridiplantae; phylum Streptophyta; class Magnoliopsida; order Solanales; family Solanaceae; genus Solanum; species Solanum lignicaule. The sequence continues at coordinate 3,505 of JAJOOF010020919.1, forward strand.
TTTAAACAAATTCATGGCTAAAAAGGGTAATTAAAAAAAGACATTAGCTCATTGTTTGACAAAGTGCTTCCTTTAGAAAAAAGACTTTTTTAGAAAAAATAAGAGTTTAAAACAAAATATTTTCTTCGTTGAAAGACATTGTCAAGTTTGAACAAGACTTAATAAATCAATGAGTTTAAAGTGATGCAAAAGGGAGTGTTTTTTAAAAAAAAGATTTGCCAAATAAAGTTTATAAAAGATAAAGCGACTACTAAATGTTTGTCTCTAGCTGAAGATACCCAAATCCAAACATCTATGTTATGTTACCTATTTGAGAATTCAAAAACAAAACATATTCTAATCACATAAGCAAGTATAAAATATAAAGAAAAATAAATAAACAAGTTAATGCTAAAATATAAATAGCCATGAGTGACTCCAAACGAAGCTCGCTTGTTTTGCTTGCTATTCGGAATAGTAAAAATGTAGGGAAGACTTCATGTGCGGGTATGAGGATAACGCCAAGTCTATAAGACTTGAAATTTACTAGAGTCTTGAATCAAGACTCAATTTTGCTCCAAAGTGTACATGCGAAAATGGAGAACATAAGAATTAGAAAGGAAAACAATTATTAGATAAGGCAAATGTACATTTTAATTATTCAAACCCAATATCAACACCTTAACAATAAGCACAAAACAAATTGAAATAAATTATGACACTTAACTAACATTATTTAATGACTATATGTTGGTGGAAAGAAAAGAGAATTCCTTTAACTAATAGATTCATGGGCATGCTAGGATAGTAACCAAATATCTCATGTAGTCTCCAAACACAAGTATGCCACCAAGTATAAAAACATCCTACAGTAGTATTCCTATTTTTTCTATAAGCAGAAAAATATATCTTTTATGCCTCTTTAATGTCATTGTCTCAATTAAAGAGAATAGAATCATTATGTACCACATAACATCCATTTATTGGGAATAATCCATTTTTGAGTGAGGTATTAAAATACAGCAGCCATGACTTCAAAATAGGAGCAAAATAGGGAGATAAAAGAAAATAGCTTTAGCATTTTCATGTACTCTAGCTTTCATAAATTTTAAAACTGTGCACATATATTTAAAACTAAAAAAAACGAATAAAGCAGATTCCAACAAACTCTAAAGTAAAAAATAAAAAATAAAAAAATAAAACTAATGCGGGGGGGTTAATAACATGTTCAGTGAATAAACAAATCAATAAAGTTTTTATAAGAAATGTATCCATAGCATGTTAGCTTTAAATGATTCCTAATATATAAAAAAAATCAAATGGAAGAAACAGAGACTAAACATTAGAACAGAGGGATGACGAAAATACTCAAAACAAATTACATACTACAATAGAAAACGAAAAAAGATGTATACTGACCTTCTTCGGGGCAGTGAACTAGGACGTCGGCCTCGACTACTCGGTACCTCAGATGTCCACGAATGGTATAAACAAAAGGTTGTTGCAACTCCAAATCAAAACAGAGAGGAAGAGATGTAAATACGGGATACGAGAGAATTGATTTATTTTTTTCTTAGATAGATAAGATAAGTGAGCTATAAGAGATGGTGCGGCCGAAAAACTTCTCCAAAACAGACACTTTCTCCTAATACTTATAGGATGGAATTAGGGTTCTTGATTTGGGCAGGATTTCTTTAAAATCAAGTCAAAAGAGCCGTTTGAATTTTGAACGTTTTAGGTGAACTCTCTCTTCACGTGATTGACCAGATAGTAGCATGAAAATGGAGTACGCAACCTCTGTGCATAGTTGACAAAACTTGTTGCTTTTCCGAAAATGGAGGGAAGAAAGGTGTGGTGCAGGTGTAGTTGTTGAAGGGTCATGAAACCCTTACTGATTTAAAAAGGGGCATTTTGGGAAGTTGAGATAGGTTTAGGGATGAATTTGGCTGTAGACTTTGGGCTTTAGCTGAATTTTCTGGGATCGTTTCTCTTCTTCTTTTACATTATTTTGGGTTTCTAATTTAATAACTAATACAATATATATTTTAAAAAAATGATAACTAATGACCTACATAATAAAATATCAATATTACGACCTTACACTAATAAAAGTACAAAAATACAAAAATAAGATTTTATAATTAACTAAATAGGTTAGAAACTTGAGAGAAGGCGACAACAAATAGTTATTTTAAGAAAATAAGGTGTAGAAATGAGAATAGTAATTTCGATAATAAAACATAAAATTTTAGTAGATAAATAGTCATAGTAGTAAAATAGTTGTGAAAAAAAAGAAGATAATTTTATATATTATTAATTTAGAAACTCGAAAACAATGAATTAGAAGAAAGGAGGGTCAAAATTGGGTGTCAACAGTGTGCCCAATTCATCATGTAATTTCCTCCAAATCTTGGATGTGAATTGTGTACCACGGTCTGAGATGATAGAAAGGGGCACCCCGTGCAACCTTACTATCTCTTTTACATACACCTTAGCCAATTGCTGTACATTATAATCTATTATGACCGGAATAAAATGAGCTGACTTAGTCAATCTGTCAACCACTATCCAAATAGAATCAAACTTTCTCAAAGTCTTGGGAAGACCAACTACGAAATTCATAGCTATCATTTCCCACTTCCATTCCAGAATTGACATTCTCTGAAACAAACCTGCAGGCCTTTGATGCTCATATTTTACTTGTTGGAAATTTTGACACTTAGCCACAAACTCCGCTATCTCCTTCATCATGCCAGGCCAGTAATAAAGTCACTTCAACACTCGGTACATCTTAGTCACACCCGGATGAATGAAATATCGCGAACCATGAGATTCTATCAATAATTTCTGAATCAAGTCATATACTCGAGGAACACAAATCCTTCCTTTAAAACTGAGCACACCTCCCGCATCAAGAGTGGTCTCTTGTGCCTTGCCAGACGCTGTCTTCTTTCTAAGCTCATTCAAACTGTCATCCTCAAACTGTTTGGCCTGGATCCTCTCAATGAACGTGGCCCTTACCTCAAAGCTAGCTAACACCCCACCTTTCTCTGAGATGCCCAACTGCATGAACTTAGACTCTAAGGTTTGAATTTCCTTAGCTAAAGGTCGCTTGGATACACTAAAGCAAACTAAACTACCCATACTCACCGCCTTCCGACTTAGTGCGTCTGCCACTACATTAGCCTTACCCGGATGATATTGGATGGTCACATCATAATCATTGAGTAACTCCATCCACCTTCGCTGTCTCAAATTCAGATAATTTTGAGTGAAAATATGTTGCAGACTACGATGATCAGTAAGCACCTCACACTTGACACTGTAGAGGTAATGCCGTCAAATCTTAAGAGCAAACACTATCGCTGCCAACTCTAAATCATGTGTTGGGTAATTCCTTTCATGCACCTTCAACTGTCGCGATGCATAAGCTATAACAATTTTGTCCTACATTAACACAACACCGAACCCTAATGTGAAACATCACAATAAACAATAAAATCTTTACACTCCACTGGTAATGCTAGAATATGTGTTGTGGCCAAGAGAGTCTTGAGCTTTTGAAAGCTCTCTTCAAACTTTTCAATCCATTCAAAGAGTACCACCTTTTTTGTCAATCTTGTCAGATGTATAGCAATATAAGCGAAGTTCTTCACAAATCGACGATAGTAGCTAGCGAGCTGCACAAAACTCCTAACTTCAGTCACAGAGTTAGGTTAAACCCAATTCTTAACCGCTTCAATCTTTTAGGGATCTACCATTACCCCTTGCTTTGAAATTACATGCCCCAAAAAGGCAATCGAAGTCAACCAAAATTCACACTTAGAAAATTTTGCATACAATTTTTGTTTCCCAAGAACACCCAGAACAATACGAAGATGGTCGGTATGCTCTTCTTAACTTTTAAAATAAATCAATATGTCATCAATAAATACTATAACAAACGAATCAAGAAACGTCTTGAATACACCATTCATCAAACTCATGAAAGCTGCAGACGCATTTGTCAACCCAAATGATATTACCAAAAACTCGTAGTGTCCATAACTGGTCTTAAATGCCGTCTTAGGTACATTCTCAGGCCTTTTTTTTAACCGATGGTAACCAGACCTTAGATCAGTCTTAGAGAAAACTGACACACTTTGCAACTGGTCGAAAAGATCATCTATCTGAGGCAATGGGTACTTGTTTCAAATAGTGACCTGATTTAATTGCCGATAATCTATGCACATCCTTATACTACCATCAGTTTTCTTCACAAACAAGACAGGAGCACCCCACGAGGAAGCACTAGGATGGATAAAACTTTTATCAAGAAGTTCTTGGATTTGGCCCTTAAGCTCTCTCAATTCTATAGGGGCCATGCGATACGGAGTGATGGAAATGGGGCGGGTACCAGGTTCCAAATCAATGCAGAAATCTATCTCTATCCGTGGGCATACCAGGCAAATCAGTAGGGAACACTTCTCTAAATTCTGACACCACAGGAATAGACTCAATAGAGGGAGACTCAACCTCCACATCCCGAATATGAGCCAAATATGTCAAACAACCTTGCCCCACCAGTTTCCTAGCCCGAATGAAAGATATGATCTTAGTTGGCTTAGACTTGTACACTGATTCCCACTCTAACTTTTCCCTTCCCGGAATTTCTAGAGTAGCAGACTTAATATTACAATTAAGCACAACAAAATAGGGGGACAACCAAGTCATGCCTAAGATTATATCAAAGTTCGTCATATCCAAAATAATCAAATCAACCTAAGTTTGGAAACCCATAAACATAACAGAACAAGCATGATAAACATGGGTGACTATGACAGACTCTCCAACTGGGGTAGAAACATGGATGGGGGCATCAAGTATATCAAAAATCATATCAAATCCCAAGGCAAACTGAATGGACACATAAGAATAAGTAGAACCCGAATCAAATAACACATTAGTCATCCAGTCACAGACAAGAATGGTACATGTGATGAGTGATCACTGTATCAGACGCCTCAGCCTCGCTCTTGCCTGGAAAGGTATAACATTGAGCCTTATCATCATGACAGACGATTTCCCTTCCTGGCTACATTGTACATCTGCCTGCATTACCATTTCCCTGGCCTCTACGACCTCACTGATTTCCTCATTGCCCACTTTGTGGACACCCTCGACCTCTATTACAATTTACCGCAGGTACCACTGCTCTGTGCGGAATCCAACATGCGTGGTTGGGGACAATCTCTCCTTATGTGCCCAGGTTCTCCACAATTATAACAAGTGAGATCAAAAGATGGCTTGGTGCCAATCGAAGGCGTGACTCTCTAGCTATCCTGAATCAAATTTTGGGGTAGAGTTCTCGAGTAATTAACCGTAGAAGCGGGCATAGTGGACTGAATTGGCCGGGCTGCAAGTGTCGACCTCCCTGAACCTCTGAAGTAGGAACCCTGAAGGTTACCTGTGCTCTTAGCTTTCTTGGCCAACGCCTTTACCTGCCCATCGCGTCTCACCCCTTCCACTTTTTTCACAAAATCTGTTACCTCATTAAAACGTTTCCCTATAGAATTCATGTGCACAGAAAATACCTGTAGCTCAGAGTTCAGCCCCTTGACGAATAGACGGATCACACCTTTTTCAGTAGTCACCAATTGCGTAGCGTATCTAGACAAAGCATGGAACTTAGCCTCATAAGCAGCCACCTACATACCATCTTGCTCCAAATCCATGAACTCATCCTTCTTACGATCTCTCAAGGTCCGAGGCACATACTTCTCCAAGAACAGAGCATGAAACTAGGTCCAACTGAATGGAGGTAAAGCTGAAGATCTGCATTTCACATAAGCTCTCCACCACCGCTTAACCTCACATTGAAGCTGAAAAGTCACAAACTCTACTCCATGCTGATGGACAATACCCAACTTATGCAGCCTCTCATAATAATCCAAGATGAACTCATAGGCGTCCTCACTCTCAGAACCATGGAATACCGGAGGCTTCAGTTTCAGAAACTTGGTCAACATTTCGTGTTCATTACCAGTCATCACATGACCCAACTAAGGATGAAAGAAATCATTAGTAACTACAGTTCTACCCACCTTGGGGACAGTGATATCAATAAGAGGGTTGGCGGGAGTTTGAGTTGCTTGAACAACGGGAAGAAATCCAGGACCAATCAATCCCTTCAGAAAAGACATAATATGTTGAGCTAACACTTGGTCTAAGAGAGGATTACCTGTAGTCTCAGCCTGCACCTCTACCTCTTGTCCAACATTCTCATCATTCTCAACCTCAACGTTTTCCTCTATCTCTTCATGATGCGCAGGAATATTCTCATTTCTGGGAGCATTCTCAACCGGATCTCCACCCCTAGCGGGTGCTACCCTTACTCTGCCCCTTCCCCTTGCTTGCCCTCTACCCCTGCCTCTACCGCGACCTCTCGCTGAGGATTCCTCAGTTGGCTCATTGACGGGAGCTGCGGGCCTGACAATGTTGAACCTAATATTAACTATCTGCGGACAGAAGAGTGAAGGAGGTTAGATTCTAATTAGGATAGCCAGATACCAATTGGAATCAAGTTATAGCACGAAAGGAGTCAAGAGAAAATAGAGAATTTCCTAAAGTCCTATAGCCTCTCGAAGAAAAGTACAGATGTCTCCGTACCGTTTCGCAAGACTCTACTAGACTCGTTTTGGTACACTGAGATCAACGAACCTAGGGTTATGATACCAACTTTGTCACGACTTAAACTGTCGTGATTGACACCCACACTAACACTCCGGTGGGAGAACCATTAATACGAATTAGCTAACTCAAGAAGTACACATTTAAAGATAATGAATCATATTTAAATGTAAGAATAAAGTAGAGTTCTCATAAACTTCGTGTAACACCCCAGAAAAATTTTCGAACTAAGACTCGAACCGTTCTTCGTAGTGAGTGAGATTTTACCAAGGAATTTAAAATTTCTTAAGTGTTAAGGTCACTAGATGTAGCACCTCGAGTTCGAAAAAGAACTAAATTGGAAATAGCAAAATCTGAAATTTTGCAAGTTATGCTTAAGTATGAGTTTTGAGTCGACTTCAAATGACCATAACTCCTAGCTCAGGATGAGTTAGGTGTGCTACTAGACCCCGTAGAAAATACCTTTGAATTATCTTTCCAACGCCGCCGAGTTTGCTAAGTTTCGAGGTTGGATGTGTGAGATATGGCCTTTTGAAGATAGGCTGTCCAGTTAAGGAA
>JAJOOF010020921.1:0-10521 GCA_029582545.1 Solanum lignicaule
TGAAGTTAAAACGTTCAATAAAGACTCTTGAACAACCTTGAAGACTTGCTTGACTTACTTCTTAACTCTTGAACTTAACTCTTAACTTCACTTGACTTCTAACTTCACTTAACTTCTAACTTCACTTGACTTGGAAGCTAACTCTCCTTGAATTGAATTATGAATTCAAGCTGTTTGATCACATGTTACGGATGAGTTCGGGAGATTTAAATGTACCTTAGAGTGTTGGAAACAACTATAAAACATAGGTACAATACCAAGGAACATGCATGAGAAGGTGGGGAATGAAAGGGAACACTTGGTGTCTTTGGCGCTCTGTAAGGCGCGGAGCGCCAGCCCTTGAAGTTCAGAACGGTCTTGCTGGCGCTCAGCTAGGCGCGGCGCCCCAAGGGGAAAAGTTCAAAACCCCTTTTGGGGCGCGCTGGCAGGCGCGACGCGCCAACCCCTCGCCCAGAAAACTCGACTTTTTCTCCCTTTTTCTCCAACTCTAAGCCACCCTTTCTTCAAGGGCTTCAACCCCAAACACTAAGGATCATCATATCCCTCCACATACCATGGATTACAACTCAAAACACAACCGAAAGCATGCCTAAAACAACAAGGGTCTTCAACAACACTATCAACAACAACATCAACAACACAACCAATCCTTTCTCAATAAATAAAAGGGGCTAGGTGTGTGGGGGAAAAGGATAAAACCACACTAACTACTCACATACCTTGATAAGGATCACCCCCGACGATATCCACGAGGATCCTTGACGGAAACTTCTTGCTTGATCTTCTCTTCCTCCTCTTCTTCTCTTCTTCTTCTCTCAAGCCCTAGCTTTCTCTCTTTAAAATGGGACCAAATGATCCAAGTATCAGCCTAACACAACAATATAATCCCAAAAGAAATGGCTAGGGAAAAGACCAAAATGCCCTTAAAAATCCGGACGGATTCCCTGCCAACTGCCCAACTTTCAAAGGGCATAACTCACTCATACGAACTTGGAATTGAGCAAACTCGGTGGCATTGGAAAGATCATATTACGAAATTCGCAACTAGAACTGGAACTACTCCTAACTCATCATGAACTAGAAGTTATGACTGCTCAAAGTTGGCCAAAAACTCACCTTTTCCATACTTAGCCAAAATTTTCCAGATTTTCAAATCCTTTCCAAAAATGAAAAATTTCAAATTCTAAGCCTCTTCTTAGTTATTTCAATTTGCCGGATGTTACAATGCAGATCTCCTATTGGATGGTTTGAAGTTGGTGAAACAAGGTTGATAGGACCAAACTTAGTTCATCAAGCCATGGAGAAGGTGAAAGTGATTCAAGAGAGGTTGAAAACAACGCAGAGTCGTCAGAAATCCTACACTGATGTTAGGAGAAGGGAGTTAGAGTTTGAAGTAGATGATTGGGTATACTTGAAAGTTTCACCCTGAAGGGTGTTATGAGATTTGGTAAGAAGGGGAAGCTTAGTCCCCGGTATATTGGTCCTTACAGAATATCTAAGAGGATTGGCAATGTAGCTTATGATTTAGAGCTACCACAAGAGTTAGCAGCAGTCCATCCGGTGTTCCACATCTCCATGTTGAAAAAGTGTATGGGTGATCCTTCATTGATCATACCAACTGAAGATATTTGAATCAAGGGTAGCTTATCTTATGAGGAGATTCTTCTTCAGATTCTAGATTGCTAAGTTCGCAAGTTGAGAACAAAAGAGGTAGCATCAATCAAAGTTCTTTAGAGGAACCAGCTTGTTGAGGAAGCTACTTAGGAAGCTGAGGAAGATTTGAAAAAGGGATATCCACATCTCTTTGAGACCGGAGAAATTCCAGATTTAAGGTACTAATCCTTTTCTTGGATTTTATTTTAAGATTAGCATGTTGTAATTGCATTGCTTGTTGGGTGTTTGAGCTGATTGCTAATGTTACACCCTTAGTCTACTAAGAGTAAACTCATACGAGAACGAATGTTCCCAAGGGGAAGATATTGTAACACCCCGTAACTAGAGAGAATTAGAAAGAAGTTTAAAATTGGAAATAGTCATTTTTGGAAAGAATATAATAGTCTGGCAATTTGTTAAGTATGTTACAATTGAGTTTTTGGTCAACTTCAAATGACCATAACTTCTATCTCAGGATGATTTAGGTGTGTTTCCAGATATCGTAGGAAAGATCTTGGAATAATTTTTCCAACGCCGCCGAGTTTACATGATTTCGAGTTCATATGAGTGAGTTATGCCCATTGGAAGTTGGGCAGTTCAAACAAGGAAATGTCCAACCCGGATTTTTAAAGGGTGTTTTGGTCTTTTCCATACCCTATTATTTTAATTCGTTCTAGTGGATTAATAATGGGTCAAAAATTGAATTGGATCAGTTTGTGCAATTGGAAATGAAGAGTTAGGGTTTTGAAGAGAAAAGAAGATGAGAAAAGAGAAGAGAAGGAGAAGCAAAAAATCGTCAAGTTCTTGAAGCTAAGATCGTGGATTTCGTCAAGGCGTGATCCCTACGAGGTATGTGAGGCTTTTATAACGTGGGTTTGTTCACCCACGTGCCAAACATGTTTTATTTAGTGTAATTTTGTCCTAAAAAGATTGAGAATTTGATGTTCTTGAGTTGTATTCTTAAATTGCTTTCGTTCTTGAATTTGGGATGAGATTGAGGAGTTCTTGAGAGTTTAAGATCAATTATTAGAGTTGTTTTGAGTTAGATTCTTGTGTATATGTTGTGGGTACCTGAATCTAAAGAGATATGGAGGAAAAAAAGCAAATCGACATGAATTGGGGATGAAAAACGAAGAAGAAAATCAGTAAGGCAAATCTGGGCACTAGCTCCGCGTCGCGGACCTGCTCCCTAGATTTGGAAAAAATCATTTCGCGTCGCGGAGCGGTCACGGACCGTTCTGCTTCAAAAAATATTTTTGAGAACAAAATTTAAATACATCTCCGCGTCGCCGACTAGCTTTCAGACAATGAATTCTTGATATTTTTTCATGTTTAGCTATCAAAAAAACACTCTTAAACATCATGCGATCTTTCCTACTACAAATCACAATCCTTGAATCCATAATTCAATTCAAGGAAAGTTAAGAGTCAAGTCAAGAGATGTTAAGAGTCAAGTCAAGAAAAGTTAAGAGCCAAGTGATCTTAGGCATATTTATATGCCTAAGTTGTCTATATTGACCCATGAATTGATTAGATTGAGGAATGATCTTTAGTTGTTAACTTGATTTTTAGTATAACTTGTGATAATTGTGCACTAACACACATGATTAGTTATTTCAGGAGCACTCGAAGGAATTAGAGTTGGAATGAAGAAAGAAGGAGCAAAGATGTGTAAGAAAATGACTAAGGCAAAAAAACCACCAGTGGTTGGCGCAGCGCGCCACTGGTAGTACTTCAGAGTCCCTCCTCAGGCGCGCTGAGAGGCGCGATGCGCCAAGGAGGGGACGTCAGAGTCAAGTGAGAGGCGCAACACGTCCATCTTTTGCCGACTTTGCCAAGTTTTAAACATTAAATAGGATTCCTAAATTGAGTAGGATTTGTTCCCAACTTTTCCTACTATTATAAATAGATCCTTAGGGATCCATAATTGGCGTTCAACTTTTGATTTAGTGTGAAAGAGCAAGAATTCAAGTTTGTAATAGGTTTTAATCCCTTAACTCTCCTATTTTCCAAAATTTGCATGAACTATTGTAATTTCTTGTTTTCTAATAGCATGAGTGGCTAAACGCTCTAGTTTTGGGGTTGTAGCTACGAATTGATTGTTAACTATTTAAGGTTGTTGAATTAATTTTCGGTTGTCATTATAAGTTACTTCTATATTCTTGTTTTAGTATTTTATGCTTGCGCACCATAAGATAAATTTAGTGTCTAATCTTAAAATCGAGAGAGTAGAGATTAGATAGACCAGAGAATATAGAGAGCTCGGTCCACCCATTAGATTAAGGTGATTAGTGTTCAGGAGTGATGCCTAGACGAATACCTTGCTTGGTTATGAAATAAGATGAAATCTTAATGCTCGCCAGTTAGTCTATTTATCCCCGCTCAACGATGTATTTAGATAGCTAACTGGGGTAGGCGACGAGATGTGTATAACCCGGATCATACTATCAACCCTATAAACCAGTAACTTGACAACTGAAATTAATTCTAAGCCAATAATGTGATACATGATATTTAGTATATGCTGCAGCTATGGAATTGATTTTAACTTGCTTGAAACAGTATATCAAAGTTGTTCACAATTAGTTACGTTTAATTAGTGCATAATTATTAGTAGATAAACAATAAATCATCAACTCTTGAAAAGGTTACTTTCTACTTTTAGTTGTAGAATTAAGTGAATATAAGTTGATCATAAGTCCCGTGGGAACGATAACTCATTTCATTAAGAATCTATATTACTTGCGTGACCACGTACACTTGCGTGTATATTGGGGAGCAACACCAAGTCAACAGAAGTTCATAGAGTCTTTCAAAAGTCTTTGACAAATGATTTAACTTTGTTTTAAGACTTGAGTTTTGAGTTCAGTAAAGAGTAAAGTTGAAGTTCATTTCTTCAAAAGTATATGGGGACTATGTATTCCCAAAGAGTTTAAAATGTTTTCACAGTTAAACAAGTAAGGAAACTTTGATTTCCAAAGAGCCTTTGAGCTAGTTTTCAAAAAAGAGTAAATGCTTTCACAATTAAGTAAGAAGGGGAACCTTGATTTCCAAAAGAGCCTTTGAGCTAGTTTTCAGTTAAAGAGTAAATGTTTTCACATTTAAAGAAGAAGGAAAACGTTGATTTCCAAAGAGCCTTTGAACTAGTTTTCAGAAAAGAGTAAATGCTTTCACAATTAAGCAAGAAGGGAAATTAAGATTTCCAAGATAGCCTTTGAGCTAAGTTTTGAACAATTATCTCAAATCACAGAAAGAAGTTATGTTTTTAAAATATAAAGAGCTAGTATATTTTGGGAGTAGTATTGAGCACCGATATGGAGGAGAGTTCAGAGAACTCCGAGCCACCATAAACCATGTAGCCATCATGGGTAGAAAAAGGGTCATACTTTTTAGATAATTCCTTTAGTGCTTTTTAGCACAGACTAGTGGATCCACTTAGTAGTTAAGGTTCTATACCCCAGGCAAGGTATAGGACGGCCCTGGCAGCGTGAGGCAAAATGCTGTATCATCACGATAACTCTTAAGTGATGGTTGTCGGTTAGAGAAACTCCCACACAGTATTTTGTATTTTTATATACATCAGAAATATTTATATTTTCATATACAAACAGAGTTCATATTGTATCTTTGCATACATACAGAGTAATTAATGTATTTCTAAATACACAGAGTTGAAAACCATGTTTTAAAGTTTTTCTTTATACTGCATTTATTTACACTGTTGTATATTGAAATCAGTTCAGTTCAGTTGAGCCAGGTAAGTTCTTCAGTTCCTTTCAAGCTTAAGTTATGTTTAGCATTTCGACTCGCATACTCGTACATTCAGTGTACTAATGACAATTGGCCTGCATCTTCTTATGATGCAGACACATGTAACCAAGATCGGTATCCAGCGCATCGTTGATCCAGTTGAGCATTTCAGAGTCTTGTGATGAGCCTCCTTGATTTTCAGAGGATCCTTTTTATTGCTTTCAGTATTATTATTAGTTCATTAGTATGTCGCGGGGCTTGTACCGACATCCATCTTAGTTGTTTAAAAGGCTTCATAAACAGTCAGTCAGATGTTAGTTCATTCGTCATTATCTTGTTATTGGCTTATGTTCAGACTTGAGTTGCCATTTTTGGTCAGTGAATGTTATCTTGATACATTCTAAGTGTTTATTGAGCAGTTCAGTTTACTTTAAAAGTATTTTTTTTCTTCATGAGTTAAGTCTTCCGCTGAGTAAGTAAGCCAGGCCAAGGGTTCACTTGGGGCCATCAATGGTTCTCGAGTGCCGGCCACGTTTAGGGTGTAGGCTCGGGGTGTGACCAGTCGTACCTTAGACTCTGATGACATCGATGAAGGGGCATGAAAAGACTGCTTGATACTATCATAGTGTATAAAAGGGGTAGTCATGTAAATAGTTTGGATTGTGGGTCCAATCAGGATAAATATATTGGGTTGAGTCCAATTAGGGTAAATACTTTACCTAATGGGTCCAATTTGTGTAATTTTCCATTTTTTAATTGGCAACCTACGAGTTTAGGAGTTGATTACTTATATACATTCTAGTTTGCAATATTATGAATCTTACCAGATTTTGGTGCATTTAGATACATGTATCTCGGGATACATGAAGTCAAAATTAAGTGTTATTTTTTCTAGATACACGGTATCCAAGTGGATTTGCATGTATCTACTATACATAACAAATCTCACTCGTCTCCCTCTCATCTCGCTCATCACTCTCCTATGTATAAGGATAGATAAATCCTAGAATATATAAATTAGATTTCGGGTTGGGTCATGACCCGCCCAAGTTTACTTTGGGCTCAAATAGGCTAAAAATTGGGTTGGATCATGACCCACCCAATGTTACTCGCTTCATCTCAATAATTTTAATATATTGTTATTTAACTTTATAACGACAATTTGAATTTCAACTCAAGATAATAATAAAAGGGTCTTAAAACGGGTTGAAATTGGAGATTAAATTGGGCTCAATTAAAGTTTCTTTTAAAAAAGTTAAGGCTTGAACGGATTGAGATTAAACCCAATTCAAATTATCTTGAGTTTAACCTATAAAATTCTAGACGATTTGAACGAATTACCTATGTTTGGGCTCATTATTTACCTCTAATTAAAACCCTCAAAATTTTAACTGTCATATAAATTAGAACGACCAGTATCATAATACTAATAGTAGTTACCCCATAAAATTACCTTTAATGAAATCTTCAAGAGCCAACTAAGATTTTGTTCAACAAACGATGTCAGATGATTGGTTGATCTGTCCTCGAAGTATAAGAAAAGTTTGAATACAAATTGAGAAACTATATAAGAAAAAACAGAAATATATGTTCCTATATTGAAGGTTGTTCAACTTGCCCAAAATTTTATGAGTTCGGTTCAAGATAATTTGAATTGGTTCCATCTCAACTCATTCAAGCCTTAACTTATTTTAAGAAAATCTTCAATTAGGTCCAATTTAATCTTCAATGTCAACCCGTTTTTAGACTTTTTATTTGCATTGATGTAGTGTATGCTCCTATATTAAAGATATACATTACTATCTATTCTATATCTTCTATGATTTATATATTCATTAGTAACTTATTTATTTATTTTTTTGAGTTGAAATTCAAATCATGGTTATAAAAGTTAAAGGGAAAAAGGATAAATATACCCCCGAACTTTTGAAAATGGTATGTCAATATCCTTCGTCATACTTTTCGTCCATCAAAGCCCTTGCCGTCCAATAATCAGTACACATTTACCCCTCCCACTAACGGAGCACTGATTGTGTACATGTGTCGCAATCCTATGCCACAACCCGGTTGACCAATTTTTTTACCCAAATTTCAAAAACCCGCCCATAACCCAATTAACCCACCTAATTTACCCACAAATAAACTCTTTAAAATCCTAAAGCTTATTTATTTATGTTAAACTTTACACGCGTTTTAAAAAATATGATTATAATAAAAAAATTTATTGTCATACTCCTATTAATTAATCAATTGTTTTTGTAAAACTTAATTTTTGAAATTATTTTTTCAACAACTTAACATACTAATCACTTTTTCCTTAACAACGTGGGTCCCACATTTTCCATTATTCTTTTCTGTAATTCTTCTGTTGCTTTCTTCAAAATTCATCTCCTACTGTTCCT
Source organism: Solanum lignicaule (assembly GCA_029582545.1). Lineage (NCBI taxonomy): Eukaryota > Viridiplantae > Streptophyta > Magnoliopsida > Solanales > Solanaceae > Solanum > Solanum lignicaule. Next base: position 7,806 of record JAJOOF010020921.1, read on the forward strand.
CTGGTTCCTGCAATGAAGAAAAAATGGGAATTTCATGGAGTAAAAGGCATTAAAATCATCACCTCCACCACCCTCCTCCGTTGATGCCGTCGTCTTCTGCTATTGCTCCGCCCTTTCCTTCCCTCCCCTACCACCTCCACACCCAACCTACTCCTTACCTGCAGCTTCTACAACACCTTCCCCTTCCCGAAACCCTTATCCTTTACTAACTCCTCCTTCCAATTCGAATTACCATTTTGATTTCAGTCAGTCCAATATGGTACTAGATCTGTAATCTATCAAAATTAGAATAATCCTCACAGTAATTACGGATGGGGTGGGTATCGGCCTCCGCCGCCACCTCCACCGCCCGTTGCCGGCGGTGTCATATGTGGATTATCAAAATGCGAAGAAGATTAAAAGTGATGTTAATGTTCATAAGGATACTATTAGGGTCTTGATGAATTCAAAAAGGATTTTCATTTTTCTTTAGGATTTTAGAGAGTTTATTTGTGGGTAAATCGGGTGGGTTAAATGGGTTATGGGTAGGTTTTGAAATTTGGGTTAAAAAATTGGTCAACTCGGATTGTGGCGTAGGATTGCGCCACGTGTACACAAGAAGTGCTCTGTTAATGGGAGGGGTAAATGTGTACTGATTATTGGACGGCAAGTGCTTTGATGAACGAAAAGTATGACGAAGGGTATTGACATACCATTTTCGAAAGTTCAGGGTATATTTGTCCTTTTTCCCAAAGTTAAATAACAATCTATAAATATTATTGAGATTAAGCGGGTCAAATTTGATGGGTCATGACCCTATCCAATTTTAGCTCATTTGATCCCAAAATAAACTTGGGCAGGTCATGACCCAACCCGAAAATCTATTTCAACTCATTTTATTATCTCTAATTTCAACTCAACCAACCTATTAACACTCCTATATATGATTAATGAATAACAAAAATAATATAGAGTCTGAACAAAAACTAAGGGATTCATGTGAACCGATAAACCATTAATGATATTAAAAAAATGATTTTCTCTTATAACTCAAACATGTATTAGGACTTGGTGTTGGCTCTAATTTGTACCACAAAAGCAAATTCCTTTATTACAAGATGGCAAAGTTTTAGGAGGACATATGCTTATACAATCACTGTCTTTGCTGCAAGCACCACTCTTCCTTATTTGAGGGGGACACAAACAAACTCCAGCAACACAATGCATACTTTCACCTCCACAAGCGGTAGGATTACAATCTTTTGATGTTTGACACTGTGGTTGTCGTTCCAACGCCATACATGATGGTGAACCTACGAGAATTAAGATATATTTATCAAAAACATTCAATCTATTAAACATGGTGTTAATTAGAATTACTTGCTAAAGGTTGTAACTAGGGTACGAGAGGTTCATTTGAATCCCCTTCGTATAAGAAAATCACATTCTATGTATACAAATACAAAATTATATATATAATAGACAATGAATCCTCCTGCTGAAATTCTTGTAGGGGGTGGGTGGGGGGAGGGGGACCTTACCTAACAAAACTAACAAGGCAATAAGAGAGAGCAAAACAATTGATGTCTTCTCCATTTTGTATACTATATCTCAATAGACAATGATGTTATTTTTTTTCTTTGGGTACTTGTATGCAATGTTTTGGGAGATATATATAGGGAGAGATGATGCAACAACTTGCCTCAAATATATTGATAGAATCCAAATGAGTAAATGAAATTAGCTAATTTATAATTTGGAATGTGGGAATGGAAACTAATTTATATCTACTTGTATTTAGGATTTTAATTTTGATTTAAGGTATATTTGAAATCAAGACTACTTTGCCACTTTATTATTTGGTCAAAAGAATTAATTATGTGAATATTAGCAGCTTTATATGGTAGCAATCATATGCTATTAATTTTGGTCAAATGTCCAATGATCAAACATTTTTTCACTTGATTTGTGTAGAGGGAATTTTTTTTTTCTAATTGATAATTGTTTTTAATGGTCTTTATGACATTTTACTACATTTTCAAATTTTGATTTGGTAAATTAAATCTTTCTTAATTGACAATTGGTTTTCAATAGTCTATGATCTTTTACTCCTCTCTCCGTCTCATATTAATTAGCCATCTTACTAAAAATATATATTGTTCGTCCATTTACTAAATTAAGATAAAATCTGTTATTATTATTTTTTCCGTTTTACCCAACAATTAATACTCTTTGGAGGCCTAAGCAATTCCAATGTGAGGAAGTTTACATGAAATCTATTCATATGCTCTATGGTACACCCTCTATTCCATATTAACCTAATTTTTCAGACAATACACATTTATTAATAAAAATATTCAAAAACATAATTTGAACCATACTTTCCACTATTATCCTTTGTGAAATAACTATAACTTTGTAGGTAGTGAAATTTATCACCTACAAAATATCAAACTCCACTTTGGACAATTCAATTATTTTGAACAATGAAAAACTGCCCATAAATTCAGTTAATATGGAATAAAGAGAGTATTAAGCAATCTTTTCATCAATTATCTTGATGTCCATATAAAGGGTAAATTAGTAAAATGACCATCTTACTTATCATTTCTTAAGTACCGTGTAAATGAAAAGTGATCAAGTAATATTGGACAAAGGAAATAGCAAATACCCCATAAAAGCAAAATAATTACAAACATATGTCCCTTTACATTCATACCCACTAAATAATTACACT
>JAJOOF010020922.1:0-11863 GCA_029582545.1 Solanum lignicaule
TAATAGTTGTTCAAGAGAAAGCCACCGCATCTATAGTCTAGCCTACCCACTAAGCTTCAAAAATTGTTAGTAAACTACAATTACCCATATAGTGAAATCAACATTTAATCGATCACATCCCCGAGAATCCTTCTCTACTTATCTACTCCCCTATTTTCGTAGTTTTTAATTGACAAACCTAATCCCCCATCTGACAGTTGTTGTCAAACCCTTTTAATTTGTGTTGCTTTAATTTGATAATGTTTACTTCTACGAATGACTAGAGCACAACTTTCACTTCTTAATAGAATTCCATACTATTCCACTCCTTGTGGGTTAGACCCCAACTCTTTGTTGGGGTTATACTAGATTATGATCATTTACACCTAGAATTGGATGAGGTATAGTTGTGTGTTATAAAAAATTGCACCGCTGCCGGGGAGTGGTGTTATAGAATTCTCTTATTTAAGTTTTTTTGTGATCTTATTGTGTTATAGTTGAACCTATTTACCTTTTGTGTGTTCTTTGTTGCCTTTGAGCAGGTGACGAAATGAGTGTCAATGGAAGCAACGCTAGGTAAAAATGATGACATTAGTTACTTAAACAATGTGAATGAAGTACATGTGAATGATGTACATTTGGGTGGTGTAGGTGCTATCTGATTGCCTCCAATCATGGTAAATGAGTTGTTCCACGTGACAAGAACGATGTTGCAACTCTTGCAAATGAAATGGTTATTTGGAGGCTTGGCTCATAAGGATCCCCATGACCATAATCGGAATTTGGTGGATGTTTGTGGTCCCTTCTCTTTCAAGAACGTATTCCAAGAAACAGTTCGACTCTGATTGTTCCTTTTTACATTGATGGGAGAGGCTACCAAATGGTTAGCCGACCTACCTAGGGACTTAATTACCACTTGGGATGAACTTACTGTCGTGTTCTACATAATGTTCTTTCCTCCTTTGAAGATGATGTCATTAAGGGACATATCCAAGGCTTTAAATGCTTGGATGGTGAGCCAATTCATGAGACGTGGTTGCATTTCTAGAAGTTTCTGCTCCAATGTCCAACTCTTGGACTCCCTAACAACGTCTTACTGCAGCATTTCTATCGGAGTCTAGATTCAGTTAACAAAGGTGTGGCTGACCAACTTGCTCGAGGAGGTATCATGCAACAGCCATTTGAAATTGCATCTAATTTGCCTGATGGTATGACCAAAATCAATCGGGCTTGGTACATGAGAGAGAATCAAGTGTCTCATTTGACCTTTAGGTTGACAAAGGAACAAATTGAAAAGGACAAAGAACGAGATCAAAACATGGCCAAGATGATGACCCAAATGGATTTGTTGTCAAAATGTGTCATTGGTAGTGGTTCTAAAGTTGTGAATATTATTGGTGTTAGTGGGGTGGCCCCCGATGATGCACACTTTGAGGCCATATATAATAAGGAAGTGAGTTTCCTTGCAAACCAAGGTGGAGGTTTCCGTCCGAGCAATCTAAGGCCTGGCAGGAATCAAGGTTGGAATAGAGAGTGTGATGACGCTTGGAGAGACCGTGATAGGTAATGGCGTGATCATGGAAATAATTGGAAGGAGAGAGATGGGGACAAGTAGAGATATGTACTCCCCCATGATCGTCAAAAGCCAAAAGATAAAATGGTTAACCTAGAACATTTCCGCACTGATTATATGCTTTCACGCATTCTCAACATAGTGGAAGGGACGGACAAGGTGCTAAAATAAATGAAAGATGATGTCTCAACTCTCAATCAGACAGTTTCTTCCCACTCGGTGTCCATTAAACAATTGGAGATAGTGGGTGACACCATGGCGAATCACAAGAATGAATATTGAATGGGTATCTTCGTCATACCACGATGTTAAATAAGGTACTTCTTCGGAGGCAACCCAAGTTTTTATGTTTTTGATATTGCATTTGAATAACGGGTGTTGAATGTACAGGTTGAAAACTTGAAATTTTGGGAAAATCAGAACTTAGGTGAGCCAAAGATCTGGTTGGCGGCTCGCCGAACAGGTCGGCGAGCCCAACCGTTCGGCGATCCCAACTTGGATCACCATTTGAACCACCTAGCTTGCTGGAGGTTCTGTAAAAATTTGGCGGGCTAAAATGCTACTCAGTGCATCGTCGAGTGGGTCGGTAGTATAACTAAGTGTGACCGACTAGCGCGCGAACAGAAGAGTCAAAAAGGCCAAACCATTTTTAAATTCAAACATCTCCCTCATTTCATACTTTTCAACTTCCTAACTTTCACAACCGCATATTTTCACACTTTCATACTATTTTTCTTGCTTTTTGTGTGGGATCGATAACTCGGGGCAGGATTTTTGGATTCTCTGCTTGCCTATCTTTACAAATTCTCTACGTTTAAGGTTGGTTATCCGAATGCCGTCATTACATTTTACTAAAATCAAGTGCATTATCATTGTATGGTTGTTCTCATTAAGTAATTGTGAGTTGTTGAATGTGTGTTTATAATGCCTCGTATTTTGTTTCATTTTATGTTAATTGGCCTTAAAATGTGAAATCCTATGTTTTAGCATGTTAAATCTGTGGGTTATGTTGATTTATTCGTTTAGTCTAGTGGGGGTGAAGTTTGGGTAACCCCAATTGTGCCAATTGACTAATTTAGCCCAATGATAGAGCGAGTGACGTCATTTTTAAGGGCAAAATACATTGATTGGCCAATTTTGGCCAAATTGGGGGAAGTCTGAGTACCTCGAGGGCATAGGTAGTATGCTTCTGGGCTTAATTGCATAAAATCGTGGTTTAATTTTGTTTTCTTGGGGAGTGGGTTAGATTTTGTAGGTCAGGGTGAAAATCTGGCAGGTTGGACTATTCGGCGAGCTGGGTTGAGCTCGCCGAGTGGTTCGCCGGTTCACCTAAAGACCCCTAGATCTCTTTTTTATTTTCCATATTTGTGGTTTGAGTTCTGTAACTTTCGGTGATACGCCTGAGCTTGCCGAGTTCACTCAATGACTCACCAAAAGTTTCTTTTGATCTGCCTTCTGCGCCCCAAATTTCTGAAATAACTATGTAATATTCGGTGAGCTACTTTAGTTCACTGAATGGTGTCGGATTCACGCCGAATGTCATTGGACATTGCCGACCTATGCTTATTTTTTGAAAGAATTTATTTTGGAACTTTTGGTATAAGTTCGACTTGGCTCGCCGAACGGTTTGGCGAATTTTCCTGTGCAGTTTTCTAACTTTGAATTTTTTTTTAATTGCATCTAACATGTGTTGTTTTGTTTTACAGGGATGGCTAGACAAAAGGTTGCGGGAAGAATCAACTGCCCTAAAAGCAGGCAAGAGGCATTGTTATCAACGAGGAGGCTGCAGCCTCCCAAGCCACCGTATCAAAACTTCCTCCTAAATGGGGAAAGGGCAATGGCAAGGAGCCCGTATTGCCAACAACTGCGGAGGCGAGCTATGATAGTCAGGGTATTTATGCTACGTACCTCACTCCCTCCGACAGTGAGGGAACGTCAGGAGATAAGTCTTCAGCTTCCATATATGAGCTATAGGACGACCAGTTTCTCCATGCCAGGAGAGAGGAGCTATGCTCCAAAGTTATACATGATCCAGCTCGGATCCTGGTGCATCCTACGCCTCCTCCACCTCCAGCCCAGATAATAGAGAAGGTCCCTCCACCAGTTCAGGCTCTTCCACCCCAATCACTAAATAGATTAATGGCCGAGGGTTTGAGGACCATCCTTAAAGAAAAGCGCTTGTCTACTGACGGTGTGGTAGAGCAGTACCCAAAGATGCTGAACACCATAAAGTTTCACAAGTTTGAGATCTTTACCAATCCCCGAGGCCCTTACGTTCCTACTTGGGTCCTGGAGTTCTACTCCACATATGGGGAGCTGGTGCAAAAGATAAAGAAAAAGGCCAGCGTTTTCAAGCCGGTTGACTCTGTGGTTATTTGGGGGAATAGGGTGAAGAGCAGCAGTATCGATATCAGTGAGGTGTTCGGATATCAACGTGATGCACTAGGACATAGATTATACCAAGAGGAAGACCCTTGATGATTTAAAGTGTTGGTTGGCACCATTGATATCTAATACTACTCCACGGAGGATTGAGGTGGAAGTTCCTATTGAGAAAAAGGACATGAACGTGGCTGCTAGGTATTGGTTCGGGTCATCAGTAGCCCCTTGATGCCATCCCAGAATGAATCTATTCTCAGGTATCCTACGGCTGGTTGTTTGGGTTGCATCATGGATTGACAGAGACTTTATCTGGGTCTATTCATTGAGCAGGAGATGGCAATGAGGGCCTAGCAGAGTCAGACCTCTCTCCTCTTTCCCATGTTGATTACTAAGTTGTGCAGGTGGGCCCATGTTTCAATGATTGCAAATACGGATATGGAAGTGACTCCCACTTCCTCTACTAATATTCGGTGGATAGAGGCCGAGTATATGAGGGATGAGGCTGATCGGAGGAGAGCTACACTAGCGGATACATCCTCGGTAATTTATGTTAAGATGTTTCTGACCGAGGCAATACTTCACCCACTGGATAGTAAACCTACATGTACTCCTGGTACCTCTACTTTTGCCCCTCCTAGTTCGACTATTGTTCCCCCTCCTACTATTGTTATTGTTGCTTCTGCTTCCAGACCCCCTATCACCCAGGCCATGCTGTACAATATGGGCCATCTGGCTCAGTATGCTGATGTGCATGCCTCCTGGGTAGAGGCCGTTGTGCCTAGGTCGATTGAGCGGGTGATCGTTGCTGCCTTGGACCCAATTAAGGTTGAGATGAGAGAGCACATATAGTTGACAGATGCTCACATATTTGCAACACATGCCCTTACCGTGAGGGTAGAGGCTTTTGAGCAGAGTCGTGGTATTTTTGATGTTGTGATGACCTTGAAGGCCGATATTGTTGGGCAGAGAAAAGATGTGGATGATCTTAAATCCATAGACCCATCTATATTATTCGGTACAGCAGAGGTACTCGATGTCGCGGCCAATTCAGATGTTCCTCCGGCTACTACAATCGGGGATGTTGATAGAGATGATGCAGCCACTGAGTCCGAGGCTGAGACCAATGAGTAGGAGCTGGGTGTGCGTGATGCAACCATGTATGATGATCTGGAGGACCTTGAGGGGTCCATGGTTTAGACAATTGTTGAGGCATCACTCAGGGATACTTCGATGGTGGGCTCTAGTGGAGCCAAAGATGATGTTGCACCGGGCACTGATGCCCAAGATAGTGGAGTCATAAAGATACAGAGTTCACCCTAGGTTTAGCCTAGCAGGAGGATTTTCTTTCTATTTTTATCTTGTTTTGTTTCTCTATTTCTTTGCATTTGAGGACAACTTTTAGATTATTTTGGCGGGGTGAGGTATTTCCATACCTACCTCTTTTGGGTTCTTTTATGATTATGTGTTGTTTTTGTGTTGTTGTGAATGTTGGATCTTATTTTGTGTTGATATTTATTAATTGTGATCCTTTGAGTTGGTCCATTGTTTTGTGAATGTGGTTTTGAGCCCTTTTTTAAAATTGCCACTTCTTGATGTGTGTGAATGCGGCTGTTCTATTGCAATTTTGAGCGTCTGTTGTGATCAATACCAATGACTTGAATAGTGCTATTGATTAAACGACATGTGTGTGCAAATCAAATTAGGTGAATTGAGTGGCATAAGCCATATGTGAACTCGTAGCATCTCTTTATGACTATGCCTGTTGTTGAGTGGAACTCTTTTAATGATCATTGCACGCTAGCAAAAATGGTAGTCTTGTTTGAGTATTGTGTTGAATGTCGTGTGTGGTGAGGTTGTTTTGAAATGCAGCTTGATAATACCTAGAACTTGCCTCGTTGGTCCATTTGACTAGTGTGAGCAAATGATAGAGATGATCTTAGGCACAATTTGTGGAGAATAAGCCGATAATGCCATTATATCTCTTTGTGACCACCTTGTGAGAGTGTGAATTTAGCTTGACACCATTTGAGCCTATCCTTTTCTTTGGATGAACCTTGAACACAAATGACCCCTTTCTTTCCCACCTAAAATCTTCATGGAGCATTGGTCATTGTGAATAGCTAACTTAGGCCAAAAGCCTAAGTTGGGGGTGTGGTGAAAAAGGAGGAAATCAAAGAGTTTGAGAAAGTCGTCCTTGAAAGATCATGTTGAAAAAGATGGAACCCCTCCATTTAAAAAAAGAGAAAGAAAGAAAAAAAGAAAAAGATATAAAAAACAAATAATTGTGGAAATAAAGTGTGTATAATGAGCAAATAGACTGCGGTGTCCAATGAATTATGTGTAAAAAGACATAGGGTGGCTTGTGGACATTGAAAAGACTAGGAGAAAGGACAAAAACAAATTAAGTAAAGGCCATGCTTCATAAAGATAGTAGTTGCTTAACCAAAGATGATCATACCTTTACCCTCAGCCTCGCTACAAGCTCTAAAGACCTTTGTGATCTTGAATTAGTTCAACATCATGTTGATTGGTAAATATGGATAAGCCTATGTGAAAGATCTTGCATGTGTTCATCCTTGAGAGAGTGAGAGTTATTTATGATTCCAACATTCTTAAAATTTGTTGATCTTTGTATGAATCTGGAATCGTTCTTGTTGTGAGGGCATTTAATTACTGTTGTTGAGCTTAAACTTGCATTTGAAGCAAGCATTATGAGCTTGAGTCCATTTGATAATGGTGAGTCACAGTTTGAAACTTAGAGTGCCCAATTGAACATTGAATGAGTAGTTTAAACCTCTAGTGTGCATTCATGTTGAGTCTTGAGTAGCACTGTTTGTAGACATCCTTATTGAACTGATTGATCTTTAGAATTACTTGAGGACAAGCAAAGGTTTATGTTTGGGGTGTTGATGAGTCTGAGGTTTTGACTCATTTAGGACTTTGTTTCCATAGTTCTATTGACCTCAATGCCTAATTTATGCTCTAAATTGATGTTGAAATGTTGATTTGAAACAATGAAGGCAAAGAAGCAAGGCAAGGACATTATCGGGCAAAAAAGAGCGGAAAAGCTGATGGTGTTAAAGAAAGGCATTCCTGGTGATCGCCATGACCACTCGACAAACCGTCGAGTGGCTCTTTAGCTCACCAAAAGTTTTGGCATGCCAGCCCTAGGGAACAAGACAACTTGGCGATTGAAATGGACAGTCGGCGAGCCGCCGAATGGATCGGTGACCTCGATACTGATCGCCTAAAGTGACAGAAATATGAGGTTTAAGAGGCAAGGCAAGGCAGGGAGGAAGTGTGGTACTTGTCGCATCGCCCACTTGGTCGGCGATGCTCGACTAACTCCGCCGATCAGCCCACAAGTTGCAAATTCTGAAAAGTATAAATGTAAAATTTCCAAAGAGTTTTAAGGGTGCTTAGAGAATTCCAAGATTCTAAACAAGTGTTCTGAGAGTTTTACATTGAGTTCTTGATCCCCAAGACTATTTTTTAGAGTTTTTAAGTAGAATTTTCAAGTGGGTTTTCAATTGGAGTTTATTGGACGCATTGTAGAGACTTGGGAATCATTACCCACTTCATGGATAACATAATTGTAATCGTTTCTCACTTTTTGTAATGTGTAGCTAAAACCCCCATTCTTGGGGGTGTGATTGTGTGACTATATGTTCTAATTAGCTTATGGGTATTGTTGTTTACTGTTTTAAATGTTGTTTTGAAGTAGGTTTGATTGGTAGTTTTCTATAAACTTATGAATTGTAGTTGCAAATGCAATTCTAACTTTTTGTTTTGGGCTTGCTTGAGAAAGAGGTTCTAGAATTAAGGCAATTTATTGATGAATGTAGTGATTGGTTTATCGTTGATTCAACTAGAGAGAGTGAATCTAAACTCGATCCGAACAATCTAGCTCGAGAGAGTAGATTAATTGAGGTATTGGGTTGTTTATAATTTTATTCTTGTCGAAGTTTGAGAGAACTCGCTTGAATCGTAATAGTTGTTCAAGAGAAACTATTGCATCTATAGTCTAACCTACCCACTAATCTTCAGCAATTGTTAGGAAACTACAATTACCCATATAGCGAAATTAGCATTTAATCGATCACATCCCCGAGAATCCTTCTCTACTTATCTACTCCCTTGTTTTCGTAGTTGTTGTAGTTGTTAATTGATAAGCCTAATCCCCCATCTAACACTTTTTGTCAAACCCTTTTAATTTGTGTTGCTTTAATTCGATAATGTTTACTTCTACAAATGACTAGAGCACAACATTCACTTCATAATTGAATTCCATACCGTACCACTCCATGTGGGTTCGACCCTAACTTTTTGTTGGGTTTATACTAGATTACGATTGCCTACACCTATAATTGGATGAGGTGTAGTTGAGCATTATCAAAGACTTCCAAGCAAGATTCTTTCAAATATTTTTCAAGATTTGTATTCAAGCAATGTTCTTCCAAATCCTTTCCAAGATTCTTCATCAAAGTAAGTCCTCCTCAAAGTGTTTCAATCGTTCCACCTCAAATTCATTCTTATAATCATGATCATTAATAGAATTCTTAACCTTTAACCATAGGATTTTCAAGAAACTAATTCAAGAATCTTAAGAAAGGATTTCTTGAATGTTCTTCTTCAAAATTAGGATTCTTCTTCAAGATTCATGGAGTGTTAAGGTATGTAAGATTATTAAAGTGAGGAACTTTGTTCTTCCTCATGCCCTACTCCTACTATATATGATTTAAAAATCAAAGCTAGGGTTTTTACCCAAGATTCAATGAATTTGAATTTCCTTTATCTCTTATCATTGATTCTAGATTTTTATTACCAAAATTATGGTACTTTATGTCATAATGATCTTTGATTTATCTTATCATTTTAAGGTATGGGTAATCACCGGTTGCCTAGTTTTTGGAGGACATGGGTAATTGCCACTTGCCTCATTATTAGATTAACTCCTTATCATTGATTCATTTTAGGTGAGAAAACCTTTCAACCTTAATAATCCTTATTATGTGAGAATACCTTTCACAATCATGCTTTCATGTATATATGTGAAATCCTTTCAACAACACAACACTAACAACATCATTGATACTTCACTCTAAAATCATCCTTACAACATTTACATTAATTTCATGAGAACATGCATGATTTTATAAATTCACCTTTAATATTTCAAAACCCACATCATACCATCATAACTTGGAAAACATGGGGCATGCATGGATTCATGGGGATTCATCATAAAAATCATAGAATTATATAAATTCATGCTTGAAAGATCATAAAATAATCAATTAAATCAATAATTAAGAGAACCCATAACATAGAAGAAAAACCCTAAATCAATTAGGGATTTCTAACTTCGTAAATTGGAGAATTTGGGAACTCCGTGTAGGAAAGGGCTCATGGATGAAAACTATCATACCTCAATGCTAATTGCTTGACTTCAATGGAGAATTAAGAGGCTTGATATTGAAACCCTTGCTTTCTTCTTCAACTTCTAGAGAGAGAAAAATATTTGAGAGGAAGACTTGTTCTTCTTTTAAGAATTTGAGAGAATGATTTCAATTAGGGAAATTTGGGCATAAAACACTTATTTAGGGGCTTAGGTGAAGGGAAAATAACATTGTATTAGGCTAGAATAATTAGGAAAAGATCCAAAATCCCCTAAGAAAATAACTGACGGACCTCACTAACGGCTAGACCTACAGTTCTTTGGTCAAACCATGGACCGTCCTGATCAGCCGTGGTTGAGATCAGAGGTACCATGTATGACTCGTGGGTTCAACGACGGACCATGGACCACGACCGTAGGTCCCAACATTTTTATCCTGAATTCAACTAAGTCTAGTACTCACCGACGAGACCTATCTAGCACTCATGCATTGGATGACGGACCGTCCCGGTGAACCATTGAAAAATATAGAAAACTTTACAATTGGGAAAAGTTTGACTAGCCAACCACAGGCCTACCTACAGTTCGTGTATCACACGATAGGCCATCGGCGGTGTGTATTGGTTCTAGCACCAGATCTTGCAACAACTCAAATTTTACGCTTCTTGAATCTGAGGTGTTACACAATCCTCCATCCAGTTATAGTGGGAGTTAGAAGCAAAATAATTTCTATGCACTTAAGACTCGTCATGAGCAAGAAGGTTCTCTTGATGTGGTTACCGGTATGTTGAAATTTTTTTGTCTCGAAGTTTATGCTTTACCTGACCCCGGTGCTACCTTGTCTTTTGTGACGTCATATATGGCTATGAGGTTTGATATTCTTCCAGATGTATTGTGAGATCCCTTTTCTGTCTCTACTCATATTAGGAATTCTACTGTGGCTAAGAAGGTCTATAACAAGTTTCCCGTCTCCTTGTCTCATAAGGTCACTTATGTTAATCTTGCAGAGCTTGATATGCTAGATTCTTATGTTATGTTTGGTTTGGATTGTCTGCATTCATGTTTATTCTTCTATGGATTGTAGAACCCGTGTAGTCAAGTTTTAGTTTCCAAATGAACTCATCCTAGAGTGGAAAGGGGGAAATTTGATGCCTAAGAGTCAGTTTGTCTCTTTTTCTTAAAGCTAGAAAGATGATTTTCTAGGGTTGCATTTACCATCTAGTTAGGGTGAGGGATATTGATTTCGAAAACCCTACTCTTGAGTCGGTCCCCGTTGTTAATGAGCCTCCAAAAATTTTCCTTGAGAATCTACCTGGCATTTCTCCCGAAAGGAAAATAGACTTTGGTATTGACCTTATCCCAGATACACAACCTATCTCTATTCCTCCTTACCGAATGGCTCCAGTAGAAATTAAGGAATTGAAGAAACAACTGAAAGATTTATTGGATAAGGGTTTCATCTGACCGAGTATCTCTCCATGGGGTGCTCCACTTTATATCCTTAGAAAGAAAGATGGTTGACTTTGCATATGTATTGACTATCGTTGGTTGAACAAGGTGGCCATTATGAATAAGTATCATCTCCCAATGATAGACGATTTGTTTGACCAACTACAAGGACAGAATTACTTCTCTAAGATTGACCTTCGGTCGGGCTATCACCAATTGAGGGTTAAGGAAGATGACTTTCCGAAGACGGCTTTTTGAACTTGGTATGGTCATTATGACTTTTTGGTGATGTCGTTTGGTTTGACTAATGCTCTGGCCGCTCTTATGGATTTGATGAACACGGTGTTTAGACAATACCTTGACATGTTTGTGATTGTGTTCATTGATGATATATTGATCTACTCAAAGAGTGAAGACGAGCATACCGAATATTTGAGGATTCTATTGCAAGTCCTCAAGGACCAACCAGTCTTTGCAAAGTTTAGTAAATGCGAGTTTTGGCGAAGGTCTGTGGCTTTTCTTGGTCATATTGTTTCCGATAAGAGTATTAAGGTACATCCTAAGAATACAGATGCGGTCAAGAGTTGACCTAGATCTTTTTGCCCTTTAGATATTAAAAGTTTCTTGGGTTTAGTCGGTTACTATAGAAGGTTTATTGAAGGATTTTGTTCAATTGTCTATCATTTGACGACATTGAATCAAAAGAAGGATAAGTTCATATGGTTCGAAGCGTGTGAGAAGACTTTTGAAAAATTGAAAGATAGATTTACTTCTGCTCTGGTGTTGACTTTACTGGAAGGGACTGATGGTTTTGTTGTTTATTGTGATGCCTCAAGAATTTAGTTAGGATGTGTCCTAATGCAAAATGGGAAATTCATCGCCTATGCTTGAAGGCAACTTGAGATTCATCAGAAGAATTACCCTACCCATGATCTTGAACTAGCGGCGGTTGTGTTTGCTTTTAAGATTTGGAGGCATTATTTATATGGTGTTCATGTAGATGTCTTTACCAACCACAAGAGTTTGCAATATATGTTTCAGTAGAAATATCTAAATTTTCACCAAAGAAGGTGGCTTGAGTT
>JAJOOF010020923.1:0-11147 GCA_029582545.1 Solanum lignicaule
AGACCATTTTCTCTTGTGTCAATCATGCAATATAATACAATACAGTACAATACAATACAATACATTGTGAAACAATAGGTAACAATGATCCAAACAGAGTGTTAGTTGTATACATTAACTCAATGGTGATATGTAATGGTTCCTTCAGTAGCAACAAGTCACTATTATTGAATTATCATTTCATTTACTATTGGCTGAATCATCAATTGATAAAAATATGATGACAGTTATTCGTAAGAGAGCAGAGAGGCTTGAGCGGAAGCGAATGCAAAACTATAAAGTGAACGCGGAGCGACTATCTTCAAATGACGAATTGCTTAATGAATTTATAAAGCTTGCCGCCCTAAACCAAGTGATTATGAAGTTCGGAGAGATTTGATATTTGTTCTTAATGAGATAGCAAAGGATATCATGCTAATCTTTGCACAAAAACTTTTTATAACACAATCGAGCAAATTGATCCTTTGAGCTCGCTTGTAGTATCATAAAAAATATTTGAATGGTTAGGTATTTGGTGGATTGTATTTTTCAAATATTGCAGATGCGACAATTTCTCCTTCTTCTCTTCTTTTTCAGGATGTTCTGGTAATGTTCCTGTAGTGGAGGAGTTTGGATCATTCATAATGGATCTATTCCATTCAAAGAGTGACCTAGATCTATCTGTTAAGTTTGACAACAGTTCAATTAAAATTTCACATGAGAAGAAGATTCAAACTCTAAGGAAATTTGGAAGGAAGTTATACACATTTCAAAGTAAATCGTTGAGTTAATTCCTTCTTTTCCTTGATACTGTCTTTAGTTTTGAAGAATTTATCAAATTTTAGACGATGTAGATTTAATGCTCTGAATATTCTCTTGGTAAAAAATATGTTGTCACTTCAATGAAATGACTATTTCCATTAGTAGAACCAACTAACTAAATGAGGGAATTACTATTTCCATTAAGGCAAATATCAAGTGCAATTTATTTTGATAAAGAGTCCTGGTTTTCTTATTTTTTTCAATGGAATCTATGTTGCTTGGACTCTTCAAAAATATCAACAAGTGAGTCTCAGATTCTCCAAAATTAGTGTACTTTTTTGGGGAATCTGACACGGGTGCGACGTCAAAAGTGTAGAGTCTGCGCAACATAGAATGGAATACTGTCCACAATTCTGTCTGCAATGTAACAGGTAAATGTGGTAGAAAATAGTGAAAACAAGTTATAATAGTGATAAGAAAAAAGAAAGAGTAGAAGGATCTTTATTCCTAATATAGTCAACGCATAGAAGTACTAATGAGGCTCTCTGTAATTTTGCTGCAAATTAAACATACTAATGATTTTTCATGGAAAATATTTGTCTGGTTGTCATCGCATTAGGCATGAGTAATTGGAAAAAAGTAAGTTGTTGCTTAGTTAGAAATTAGAGGAAAGGTTTTCTTCTATGTCTTGGGTTCCTTTCAATATTGATATAATCATTTGTTTTATGAAATATTATGCATAAATTGATAAAGTTCCATGATTTTATGATGAATCCCCCATGAACTCATGTTTAACCCATGTTTTCTAGATATTCATGATTGAAAGTGGATTTTGAAATGTGAAAGATGAGTTTATGAATTATGCATGTTCTTATGAATGTGATGTAAATGTTTTAAGGATGCTTTGAGAGTGAAGTATAAATGTTATTATTGTTGTGTTGTGAATGAATTTCTCATATGCACATGAAGGCATGATTGTGAAACGTCTTCTCACATAAAGGATTCTAAGATTGAAAGGTCTTCTCACCCAAAATGGATCAAAGTTATGGAGCTATTCTAACGAAAACTAGCTTGGATTGCTTGCTTAATGGTTCCTTTCCAGGGATGATATACGACATAGCTTGGATTGGCAATATGACGTGTCATTCCATGGATAATGAGGACAAGTTAATAAGATGACTATTCTTTGGGATTTACGCTTAGCACCGAGAGGATATTGAGATGGAAGCTGTAACATCTCGCAATATGAAATAACTAGGAAGAAGCTAATAATTGGAAATAGTCATTTTTGGAAAGAATAAAAATCTAGAAATTTGTTCAAGTTAGGAAAAGTTGAGTTTTTGGTCAACTTCAAACGGCCATAACTCCTAGATCAGGATGAGTTACGTGTACTTCAAGATATGGTTGGAATGATCTTTCCAACTACGCCAAGTTTGTGCGATTCTGAGTTCGTATGAGTAAGTTATGCCCTTTGGAAGTTGGGTTGTTGGATTAAGGAAAGTCTAATCCGGATTTTGGAAGGGTAATTTAGTATTTTGCTTACCTAGTTATTCTAATTCGTTTTTAGGAGTTTAATTGGGGTAAAGTCAGATTTTAGTCAGTTTAGAAAAGTGAATTTTACGCTAGGGCTTGTAGAAGAGGAGAAAAGAGGAGAAAGGAGAAGAACGTTCAAGATTCGTCGATTTTGTCAAGGTTAGCTTGTGGATTTCGTCGGGGGTGATCCCTACAAGGTATGTGAGATCACATAGCGTTGGGTTAGTTTGCCCACGCGCCAACCATGATTCAATTCAGCCAATTTAAGTCATTGAAAGTTTAGAAATTGAGTTCTTGATGAACATTGTTGAAAGTTTCGTTGAATTCTTGTGGGTTGTGTTGTTGAAGTTTCATGATGATTTGATTCATGTTTTCGGGTGAAATTTCGAGTTGAATCTATTGTATATTGAGGTTGTTAATGATTATAAGTGATTGGGGAAAGAACCAAGTGAAATTAGAGGGTTTAGAGTTGAAATACGAAGAAGAAAGTTCAGAGTTTTCTGGAGAGGGGGCAGGGGCGCCGCGCCTCCCAGAGCGCCATAAAATTTCCTCTGAACTTTGGGCTCTGGCGCGCCGCGACAGCCAGAGCGCCACAGCAAGCTCTAAGTTACATCCAAACATCATGAAATCATCCATAAACATGAGATCATGAACCTTGAATCCATAATCCAATTCAAGGAAAGTTAGGATCAAAATCAAGAGAAGTTAAGAGTCAAGTCTAGAAGTTAAGAAGCAAGTCAAAGCAAAGTTTTCAAAAGTCTTTAACGAATGGTTTAACTTTATTTTAAGACTTAAGTTTCAAGTTAAAAAAAGAGTAAAGAGTTGAGTTCATTTCTCAAAAAGTTATAAGGGAACTAAGTATTACGAAGAGTTTAAAAATATTTTCACATTTGAGCAAGAAAAGGGAACATCGATTCCCAGAGAGCTTTTAAGCTAAGTTTTGAGTAATTATCTCAAACCAATGAAAGAAATTTGTTTTAAAAACATATGAGCTAAGTATACTTTGGGAGTAGTATTGAGCACTGATATGGGGATGCGAGTTCATATTAACTCAAGTCTCCATAAACCATGTAGCCATCATGGGTAGTAAATGATCATACTGTTTAGATGACTCCTTAAGATTCTTTTAGCATAGACTAGTGGATCCACTAAGTTAAGTGTTCTATATGACGACAAAGTATAGGACAGTTCTGGTAGCGTGGGAAAGACGTTGTATCACCACTTAGGCTCATAGTAGTGGTTGTCGTTTAGAGAAACTCCCACAGAAACTATATTAATTTATTATATGAGTAAAGTTGAGTTTGTTATTGCATTTTTTTTAACTAACTAAGTTGCTTTTACTATTTTACAAAGTTTTTCATATATTGCATGCATTTCATTGCTTTATTTTGAGTTAAGTATTCATGAGTTGAGAAGAGCCAAGGTTAGTGTTTCTTTCATATTCTTTCAAGCTTAAGTTGTGTTTAGCATTCCCACTCGCATACTCGTACATTCAATGTGCTGATGCCAGTTGGCCTGCATCTTATTATGATTCAGATGCAGGTAACCAGGATCAGCATTCACCGCCTCGTTGATCTAGTTTGAGCACTCACTGTCTTGTGGTGAGCCTCCTTGCTTCCGGAGGATCCCTTTTTATTGCTTTCAGTTTTACTATTAGTTCATTTGGATGTCGTGGGCCTGTCTCGACATCCATCTCAGTTGTTTAGAGGCTTCATAGACAGTCAGTTAGTTAGTTAAATTCATTTGTCACTACTTTGTTATTGGCTTATGTTTTTGAGACTTGAGGTTTCCATTTTGGCTAAGTTTGAATGTTTACTTAAAGACATTCTAAGTTATTTCATAAGTTCCTTTTTAGACTGTTTCTTGTGTTTAAGTCTTCCGCTGAGTAAGTAAGCCAGACCAAGGGTTCTCTTGGGGCCAACAATGGTTCTCAAGTGCCAACCACGTCCGGAGTGTAGGCTCAGGGAGTGACAGAAGCCCTCCCGTTAGTAGAGGTTGGGTTTCTAGTAGAAGTCTCCTTATCCCATACTTATGTGCCCCCACATGATCATTATCTTAGATTGACAGTAGCTAGTGGATCCACAATAGCTAGAAGTTCACGGTCTTACCTAGCATGTAGGACACCTCTTTTCGGTGTGGGGTAGACATCGGATTCCGTGTTGATAGCTCACATGGTCTTACATATCGGTTAAAAGTAAATCTCCCACCCTAATGAACTAAGGTTACTTCAAGAAATATCTCACAAAGGTTTTAAAGATGTTAGCTCCCATTGACCTTGTTTTATGATTCATGTTTTCTAACTATTTTTATCATGTTTTTTCTTGGTCATTGCATGTCACAAAAAGCTTTTTTTGCATGTTTTCATATGTTTTATGAATTGCTATCATACTTGGTACATATCGTACTCTTGCCTACATTTCTTTTTAAAATGTAGGGTCCGACGCTCAAGATTTGCACTCCGTGGCTTGGTATCTTTTAGTAGAACTTGAAGATTGGTGAGTCCTCATGTTCCGAGGAACAAGCTTTTATTTCTTTATACCTTTACTTTTAGATTTTATGTGATCTACGGTTTACATCCCGATCAATCCTTTTTACTAGATCGTTTGAGACATTATTAGACTTCCGCTTTACTTTGCAAAACTCTTAGATGTTGAATTCACCTTTTGAATTCTCTTGAATTTCTATTATCTTGTATGAAGTATGCTAAGTGTCTTGTGTGGGACCTTTCGAGGTCCTATACTCCATGTTACACCAAGGGTCTAGCTTGGGTCGTGACACCGAGACCTCTATCCCCTTCAGATATTAAAAGTTTCTTTGGTTTAGCCGGTTACTATTGAAGGTTTGTGGAAAGGTTTTCTTCGATTGCCTCTCCATTGACAACATTGACTCAAAAGAAAGTCAATTTCTTATGGTCGGAAGCTTGTGAAAAGAGTTTTTAGAAATTAAAAAATAGACTTACTTCCACTCTAGTATTGACTTTACTAGAAGGAACCGATGAATTTGTTGTTTATTATGATGCTTCAAGAATTGGGTTAGGATGTGTCCCTATGTAAAATGAAAAGGTCATTGCATATGCTTCAAGGCAACTTAAGGTGCATGAAAAGAAATGCTTACCTGTGACCTAGAACTAGCGGCAGTTGTGTTTGCTTTAAATATTTGAGGCATTACTTATATGGTGTTCATGTTGATGTCTTTACCGACCACAAAAGTTTGCAATGTGTTTAAACAGAAAGATCTGAATCTTTGCCAAGGAAGGTAGCTTGCGTTACTACAGGATTATGAAATGAGTGTTCTCTATAACCCTGGCAAAGTGAATGTGGTGGCAGATGCTCTTAGTAGGTTATCAATGGGTAGATTAACCATGTTCGGTTGGTTGACTCTACCAAAGACTCAGTTATGGTCCATTATGATTCAAAATCATCTCTTGTGTCAGATGTGAAAACCAAGCAAGGTCTTGCCTCGATCTTGATTGAATTGAAGAAAGTAGTGCTTCAAAAATCTACTGAGGCTTTCTCCCAAAGGGAGATGGTGTGCTTCGATATCAAGGTTGTTTGTGTGTTCCCAATGTAGATGACTTGAGAGAGCAAATATTATTAGAAGTATATAGTTCTCGATATTCCATTCACACGGGAGCAACAAATATGTATCGTGACTTGTGAAAGGTCTATTGGTTGAATTGTATGAAGAAGGATATTGCGGAATTTGTGGCTAAGTGTCCTAATTGTCAACAAGTGCAAGTTGAGCATCAAAAGCCGGGAGGTTTGTCCCAAGATATTGATATCCCTACTTGGAAGTGGGAAGAATTGAATATGGACTTCATTGTGGGTTTACCCCGTACCCGGCAATAACATGACTGGATTTGGGTCATTGTGTATCGAATGATGAAATTGGCTCATTTCATGCCAGTCAAGGTTTCTTATTCAGCGGAGGACTATGCTAAGTTGTATCTAAAGGAGATTGTTAGGTTGCATTAAGTGCCCTTATCCATTATCTCCGACTGTGGTACACAATTCAATTCTCAGTTTTTGAAATCTTTCCAAAAGGGGCTTGGTACTCGTGTTAAGCTTAGTACGATCTCTAATCCACATACCGATGGGAAAGCGGAGCATACTATCCAAACTTTGGAAGATATGTTGAGATCTTGTGTAATTTACTTCAAGGTAGTTGGGATGATCATCTACCTTTGATTGAATTTGCATACAATAATAGCTATCAATCAAGCATTGATATGACTCCATTTGACGCTCTATATGGTAGGAGGTGTAGATCTCCTATAGGTTTGTTTGAAGTGGGTGAAGTTGCTTTGATAGGTCCCAAAGTGGTACATTAAGGTATGGATAAAGTTTGGCTTATTAGAGAAAGGTTGAAACGGCTAAAAGTCGACAAAAGTCCTATGCCGATGTTAGAAGAAGAGATCTTGAGTTTGATGTGGATTGTTAGGTCTATTTGAAAATTTTAGCCATGAAGGGTGTGATGAGATTTGGAATGAAATGGAAACTTAGTTCCCATTATGTGGGCCCATATTAGATTATGAGGTGTATTGGTAAAGTGGCTTATGAACCTGATTGACCTAATGACTTGGCATCCAGTTTTCCATGTCTTCTTGTTGAAGAAATGTGTTGGTTATTTGACATTGATAGTACCATTGAAGAGTATTGGTATAAGGGACATTCTTTCTTATGAAAAAGTTCCGGTTGAGATTTGGACTGTCAAGTTTGGAAATTGAGAAACAAAGATGTTTCTTCCGTAAATGATCTTTGGAGGAATCAAATAGTTAAGGGTGCTTCTTGGGAGGCCGAGGCCGATATGATATCCCGTTATCATCATCTCTCTCCCTCCGCTCCTACTCTAGCTTGAGGTATTAAGTTCCTCATTGTTTACTCTTTTAGTTTCATGTGACTTAGATATTCCCATGATTCCTCATTTATGTATGTTCATGAAAAACTTGATTTTTGAGAAAATGGTTAACTTGATTGATTTCTTCATGTTTATGTGCATTTGAGTATGAGTTGCATATAGACCTTATGAAATGATGTTTTGAACATGCTTTAGCTTGGAGTTGCTCGACCCCTTACTAGCCTTTCCCTTATCTGAGGTGTTACATTATCTCCCCCTTGGGAAAATTTATCCTCGAATGAAACTCAAACTAGCACAAAAAGAGTAAGAGAGAAATTAGCAAATCATTTATTAATGCAAATTCATCTAAATACACATAAACAAGGAGGAACCTCTACTCCAAGCTAAAACATATTCAAACCATCATAAGGAAGTTAGGAACTAGACCTAGCAGCTCAATATGAATGCAATCACATAAATGCACATATCCAAGGAGGAAACTTCAACTCCAAGCTAAAACATACTTTTTTAAAACATCTTTTCATAAGAAAAACATGCGAGATCATACTCAAATGCACATTAACATGAAGCAAACAATTAAACTAAATCATACTTTTGAAAATCAAAATTTTCATGAGCATGGATGCATGATGAAACATGAGGATGACTACGACACACGAATCCTAAAGAGTGAACCATGAGGGGCTAAGACCTCAAGCTAACTTGAAGATAGACGGAAAGAGATAGGGATACTAAGAAGTCACATCGCTTCCAAACATCCACTCATCAAACCATCACAAGGAAGTCTTCCAAAACCAATATAGTTCTACTCACGCACCAACCATAAAGCATACTATCTCCCCCTTGGGAGCAAACCCCACTAGTCATTTCAAATCCATCTACCTCGATCTAACCATAACACCAACGTGTTAATAACCACTAAACCGTTGATACAAGTACACACCAAAGAAGTTTCCACAAGGATTTTAAAGACTATTCCAAACACAATTTCCATACATGGAGTCTTACCATATCCAACGAAACACTCAATCTCAAGTAGTGCATAACCACAGGATAAAAGACCTTAACTTACCAATTATCGCATACGGGGAACCCTCATGATCTTCTTGAGTTTGAAGAGCATAGAACCTATCTTGTTTTCCCACCACCACTAGGACCAAGAAAGGGTAGGGTTGAGCCCATCAACAATTATCTCCCTCATTCCTAGCAACCATAGGAAAATTCCTTATCTTATGATCTATTTTACCACAACCAAAGCAAGCATTAGAACCGCCTAGACATTTACCCTCATGTCTTCTCCCACTCTCTACACTTGGGCCATATTTGCTCACTACCACCCTTACCTTGAGGATGATTACCTCCATCGGACCTTGAATGCGAAGACTCGCCATCATCCCTTCTTTCCCTCTTTGAATCCCAGTTTTCTCCTTAGGTTTTTCTTCTTCTATTTGTTGTGCATGTATCATCAACCGGGAAAAATCCAACTCCTTAACAAGCATGGTGGTTAGGCATGCTTTGACCACTAAGTCAGAAGCACCCGACACAAACTCAGTCATCCTTGCCCTTGGATTGACAATCATAGTTGGAGCATATTTAGACAATTGCGTGAATTGGAAAGCATACTCTTTGACACTCATATCCCCTTGACGAATGTTAATGACCTCAAGTACCTTTTTCTCTCTCATCTCAATGGGAAAGAAGCATTAAATTTCTTCCAATCAAGAGGAACCTTATCTACCACCCTCTCTTCTTTCTGTTGGTTAAACCAAACTTGAGCAACACCCTTAAGTTGATAAGAGGCCAATTCCGCCTTTTCCGCGGGCATCACTCCCGTGATCATCAACACCTTATAAACCTCATCAATGAACGCTTTAGGATCTTCCTCAACTTTAGACCCATGAAATTTTGGAGGATTCATCCTAATAAAGTCCCTCACTACAGTTGTCGTCATACCCATATTCAGGTTCACGGGAGCCACAACTTCCCTATTTGCTTGAGCCATCATACCTTGGGCCAATTCATTAAATGCGGCTCGAAACTCATCACTAGTCACTTGCTCGGCCAAAGGGTTGACCGGCACTTGGGGAACCTCTTGTCTCATATTTTCACGAACATTTTTATTCTTTCTCATTGGATTCGTTCGTGGCAGCATATTCTAAAAATCATAAAGAATGGTTAGGAGAGAAAGATACCTAGAGTTACATCTATCACACGACTTTAGAGCAATGAAAGAAGTGGAGTTTCCTAAACATCTTATAGCCTCTTATTCATAAATTTGGTGCGCTTCACAATCATGAATAATACTCCACTCATCGTGGCTTATTAGACATCCTAGGACCTTTTTAAACCTTGTGCTCTAAATACCAAGTTTGTCACGACCCAAGGTATATCCTAGACATGATATGGCATACAAGCCCCCGAAAGGCCCCATACAAACTACTTAGCTTACATCATACAAGATAAGAGAGTTTAGAAACTATAAGTCATAAAACCATGAGCAATGCAAGTGAACATCATGTTAAAACATACTTACGATACTTCCTTGAAGTAACCTTGGTTCATTATTATCGTCGAAATTAGCCTTAACCGACATAAAGACCATGTGAGCTATAACATGATCCCCCGGTGTCTCCCATGCCGAAAAGGGTTGCCCTACTTGCCAAGATAGAACCATGAATCCGAGCTAAAGTGGATCCACTAGCTAATGTCTGTCTAGAAAATCATCTTATGGGGGCACATAGGTAAGGGATAATGAGATTGCTACTAGAAACCCGACCTCTACTAACAGGAGAGCTTTCATACCATTATCCTCTCGGTGCTAAGCATAAATCCCACGGAGTAGTTATATTCTTAACTTGTTCTTATTATCAATCGAAGGGCACGTCATCTTGCCAATCCAAGATATCCATGGAAATGTATCATTCAATAACCAATCCAAGCTAAGTATTATTGGGATATCTCCTAAAACATTGATTCCTAGTTTAGTTGAGAAAACCTTTCAACACTAAGAATCTTATATGTGAGAATGTCCTTTCACAAATCATGCTTTAATGTGTTTATGAGAAATTCTTTCAACAACAAAACAACAATCATCATTATTGATACTTTACATTCAAAGCATCTTTAAACCATATACATAAATCTGATAAGAACATGCATAATTCTATAATTCAGCTTTCATTGTTCCAAACCCATTTTCATGCATCAGCATCTAGAAATCATGGGTTAGATATGGGATCATAGAAATTCACCATAAAATCATATAATTCTATCAATTCATGCTTGATTTCATAAAATCTTCTTTCATAATCCAAAACCGACATTATAGGAACATAACTTGGAAAACATGGGAATTACATGAGTTCATGGGAAATCATCATAAAATCTTAATATTTCATCAATTCATCCATAAGAAATCATAAGTCAATCATTTAAATCAATAATCAAGAGAACTCATGGCAATTGAAGAAAACCCTAATTACTTAATAGGGAAATTCTAACTTTGTAAATTGGCGAATTTGGGAACTCCATGGATGGAAGGGATATATGGATGAAAACTATCATACCTTGATGCCAAAATCTTGGAAACAATGGAGGACTAGGAAGCTTGATCTTCAAACCCTAGGTTTCCTCTTCAATTTCTAGAGAAAGAAATATTTGAGAGGAGGAGTTTGATCTTCTTTCGGAAATTTAAGAAAATGAATTGAGTTTAGGTGATTTGGGGGTTTAAAATCATTATATACAGTTTTGGGTAGAAAGAAAATGACATAGTGATATACCGTGATTTTACGGTATTTCTAATACATTTCACTTACAAGTTGTCTGTGTCTAGGGTCTTTTTATATTGGTTTTTATGTGTTTTAATCATATTTTGCAGGTGTAATGACCCTCCAGGTCATTTTTAAATTAAAGAATTCATTTCATCGTTTAGAGCGTTCCTGTAGCGACCCCAAGTCATTTATGACTTGCTGGCACTGACTGTTCGGTCGCCTGGTCGTTCGTTTGGGTTTTAGGCC